>JAXCGZ010022644.1:240000-247500 GCA_037179515.1 Halocaridina rubra | reverse complement strand
TCCTAGGTTCGAGTCCCGGTCGGGGTAAAAAAAAAAATGATTCATGTTTTCACATATGTAATGTGCTTATATATATATATATATATATATATATATATATATATATATATATATATATATAATATATATATATATATATATATATATAATATATATATATATATATATATATATATATATATATATATATATATATATATATATATATATATATATATATATATATATATATATATATATATATATATATAATATATATATATATATATATATATATATATAATATATATATATATATATATATATATATATATATATATATATATATATATATATATATATATATATATATATATATATATATATATATATATATATATATATATATATATATATATATATATATATATATAATATATATATATATATATATATATATAATATATATATATATATATATATATATATATATAATATATATATATATAATATATATATGTATATATATATATATATATATATATATATATATATATATATATATATATATATATATAATATATATATGTATATATATATATATATATATATATATATATATATATATATAATATATATATGTATATATATATATATATATATATATATATATATATATATATATATATATATATATATATATATATATATATATATATATAATATATATATGTATATATATATATATATATATATATATATATATATATATATATATATATATATATATATATATATATATATATAATATATATATATATATATATATATATATATATAATATATATATATATATATATATATATATATATATATATATATATATATATATATATATATATATATATATATATATATATATATATATATATATATATATATATATATATATATATATATATATATATATAATATATTGTGTGTGTGTTTGGATTTTCTTGTGCGTGTATATAATTTGTCCCCTTTTTCTTAATATTGGACCTGCTTGTTTTGTGCTTTTGCTACCTGGGTATTAGGATTTTAGGGTTTGGCTAGCCTAGGTGAGGTCAGGTCGTAAACAGTCAGGTCAAAGATGTAGGCAGATGGTAACCCCTAAAATGTGGTGTCTCTTTGCCCCATGCTCACAACCGCAGCATTTATTTCATAAATCCTTCGATTTAAGGAAGTAAATCTCTCCACTTAATCCCTTAGGCTTATTTAGCCCCTGGTTAATATTACCCCTACCCCCCTAAGCATACTTCGAGCCGAAAATGGTGAAATAGCAGGTAAATTTCTCTCTCTCTCTCTCTCCTCTCTCTCTCTCTCTCTCTCTCTCTCTCTCTCTCTCTATGATGTCGATTGTTATTCTATCCTATATTTCGTACATGTTTTAAGTACGTATATTTTTATCCAAGTACTTAACGCAGCGTTTCTCAACCTGGTGCGCCTCAAATTAATGAAAAAGTAATTTATGAGTTTTTACATATAAAAAAATATATAAAAAAAAAACTAGGGATAGGAACGTGGCTCCTATGTATGAGTCAGGTCTGTGTCGTTTGATATTTTAAACTGGATTCTCATTTCCTTAATCTTTAAAAAGGAATGGATAATTCTCTCCCTTTTCCCTTCCTCAAGGGATTTAAATGTCATTATCTCTTTCCCTTCCTCAAGCGATTTAAATCACTCATTATCTCTTTGAATACCCAATGTACGTTGGAAATAAAGTCTTATTATTATTATTATTATTATTATTATTATTATTATTATTATTCCCTTCCTCAAGGGATTTAAATCACTCATTCTCTCTCTCTCTCTCTCTCTCTCTCTCTCTCTCTCTCTCTCTCTCTCTCTCTCTCTCTCTCTCTCTCGTGAATGGTTGATATAAAATCTTAGAACAACCCGTCCTAAAGCATGTGAGAAGCGTCTATAATGACATGAGTACAGGAATCCGCGATAATCGAACATGAAGAGATGCCCATTCAACAATTTAGGATTTCCATACAAGAGAATATGTCAATAACTCGTTAAGCACTAAATATTTTATTGCAGTTCTCCACATCTTACCCCTGTGAATTAGAATTTTCTGCATTTACCAACATCACATTTAAATATAGATAAAAGATTAGATGTATTGATGAGGAAATGAGAGTATGCTGATCACATATAAGGTCTAATATTAAAAAAAATTGTCAAAGCACTTCAAGCACAGGTCTCACACAGGTATACTTGATAAAATATATTGTAATGTCTTAAAAGTACATGCTTATTTCAAGAGCCTTTTTTTTTATAATTTTACTATTTTGCAACTTTATGGATAATTTTATCTCTTTGAAATATTAAGTGCGCCTCAGAGTTTTACTTACTCTACAAGTGCGCTCTGATTTAAAAAGCTTGAGAAACACTGACTTAACGTATAATAATGTTACACATTTTATATATGCAGTTCCATGTAAGATCCTTACAAAAATAATAATAGTAATAATAATCCTGATTTCATTACGGAGGTTATGAAATAATATTCTATTGATGATCACATTTTGTGTGTGTGTGAGAGAGAGAGAGAGAGTTTAATACGTCAGTTGCTTCAGTAGGAAAATGATGCAAATTGGTCTTACCCTTTTATTTCAGTGGCAGATTTCAAGATTTTTACTCCTTCGGACCACCGTAGTAACGTATTGAAGTGTGATTCAGCCTTGGAACCCTAGGCTTTAATGGATAGGGTATAGAGGGGATTTAATCTCGCCCCTCATGAGTAAAGGACAGCCATACACCAAATAGTAAAACCAATGGTAGAAATTTAGTAACACAAGAAATTAATGTCTAAATGTAAATAAATAAATAAATAAAAATTTTAGGAAGCCCAGAGAGCGTAAACACAGCGAGAGAGAGAGAGAGAGAGAGAGAGAAAGGGCATATGGGTCGATAATAGTAGGCGTAATTTCCCTTGGGATTACGGAAGACAGGGGTAGATTCCATTTTAGACCTGACTGGAATGATGGAAGAAGATATAAGGGGAAATTTTGGAATGGTGGGTGAAGATTCTGATTACGTACGTCGGATGGGGGGGGGTACTAAAGCCTTGGGAGCTGGAAGAGTTAGTATGGGAGGGTAAAAGGAGGGGGTGGAAATTAAATTTACAGTTTGGAATATTGGATTTCCAGAGCCAAGTATATGAAAGGAAAAGAGTGCAAAATTCCTTTAGACATCTACAAAGGAGGAAGCTGCAGGAATTGATTTTGGTATGTAGGATTTGGTTTGAAACGGGCTTTGTGTGGATATGGTTTGGAATTTAAAAACGTACGGTACTCAAAAGTTAAGAGAAATATCAGATAAGATACAAGAAAGTAGACTAAGATGGTATGGTCATGCCGTTAGAAGGGATGAACAGTATGTTGGGAGGTGGGTGATGGAAATGGATATACAGGGTAGGAGGAGACCAAAGCGTAGGTGGATGGATTGCATCAATGACAACCTGTCTAAAGGTTTGTTGGGTGATGAGGTATGGGACAGAAACAAATGGAGAAAACTGGCCAGAAACATCGACCCCACATAAAAGTGGGAAAAGATGTAGACGAAGAAGAAGACTTAAAATAAAGTTGCATTTTTTGCTTCCATTCCGTGGAAGCCTAGTAGAAGCCGTGTCAAATTCTTTTTTTTTTTTTTTATTTTGTCATCAAGTCTTTGTTATAAAGGACCCTGTCTCTTTACCATTATAAAAAAAAAAAAAGGTAACCTTTAAAATGTTGGCACGTATAAGAACACTTAAATCACGTGCCGTATTGCAAATGGCAGATACGATCGCTCGCATACAATAAATATTCACGTCGTACTGAACTTGGCAATTTGCAAGACTCAACTTATATAAAGAACCGTGTATTAGATAATCCTCCCCCCATGGGTTAGGACCGTTAAGTCCGTCTGTTTGCTTATAATCGCTTGGCAACTACGAAAAGTAAAAAAAAAAAAAAATTATTCTACCCAGATTTCTTCTATCCTCCTCCTCCTCAGGTGTCGTGAAATAAAAATTCTGACTTTAACAATTTACTTACACAACTACACACGCACTCCTGTGTAATATATATATATATATATATATATATATATATATATATATATATATATATATATATATATATATATATATATATATGGATATAGCAGATTTGTTTTAATGCTCTTAAAGAATTGTGAATTGAAGTTCTGGAGCTTTGGTGTCATATAATTTCCAATCACATGCCATCAATATAGAGAATTTTCAAGTTATTTTCCTTTTCGATGCAAATTCATAATGGCATCGGACTTTAATGGTACATGTAACCGTATAAAAGCTTAAGAGAAATTAAGGATAAAATTGTCCCCCAAGTCTGCGTTTTGATTGGACAGAGAACGCTGGGTAAGGATTCTGAAGACGGTGCGATCTCATGAATTACTCAACGAGTAATTGAAGTGTTACGTAGAGTTGGCATTGGTACTGTTAGGTAACATAAGATACTGGCTATGCGAAGGGGTACGCACGTGATGTACTAATAATAATGATGACAATAATAATATACATTAACTCTGAATAAATCGTGTTTTATGTCACGGACTCCCTTTTTTCTACCAAGGGCTATGACGGTTGCGTTCTTGCAACCAGAAATTATATTTAAGATGTACATATACACATGCCTCATTCCCCCTTGTAAGGGGGGTGGCCGAGCCAAGAAACGCGCATTCACCACCATCCACACACACCTCAACCACTTCTCTCAGCTCCTTGGGGATGAAGGGTTGCCACGTCGCTCCCCCCCCCTTCCGCCCTGCTTGGGTCATCCACAAGGTAGGCGGGCAAGGATAGTCTACCATAAGACCCGACAGCCGCATCTGGTTTACCCCCACCGCTTCATCACATGGCAACTTCCCTCACACCCGTCCACTACAGTTCACTGAGCTAGCAGGTGCTAGAGAAACAGGAAGGGCACATTCCCTTTTTAGTTCATATTTTATTGATGTTTTAGGTGAAGACTAAACGGGCATCAAGCTTTACTGTCTCGGTTCTTGTAATAGGTTGTCCCCCGCCCCCCCACTGCTTCTGCTGAATATGGCGTGACGTTAGAAAGATATTAAGAGTCTTGGAGTCACTCGCCGGTTGGCTGGCAAGATATATTACTTTCACATGAAGTTTATTTTTCAATCATAATAAATTCGATTTAGTTTCCTCAGTTGAGTATTGTATCTCGGAATATTCGTTTTACTTATAAATTATTGGCGAGAGATTTCCTGGAATACAGCACGTGAAATGTCTGACACAGGGTGAAAGCTGCAATTAGTCTGGTGCCACTGCTCGTATTGTATTGCTAGCAAAAAAAAATTAACTAAAATAAAAAAATTAGACATTGCATGTGTGACTTCTAAATGGTGTTTGCTTTGTGCCCGAAATGTTAAGTACTTTATTTACTATCCCTCTGTAGTTTGTCTTCAGTAGATCTTTGTGTTAATACTAACGTCTTTGAAATATGAAGTTTAAGCTTAAGCACTTCAAGAAATCGAGACTGAGAGATGCACGCGCATTTGTGATATGAATGACGTGTGAATTGAGTTAACTGAAATAATGATAATTCTTGTGTATAGAGTTTGAGAATGTTGATACTTGACCAGTCAGTGGCTGAGAGACGAAATTTTCACACTCTCGAGTGTGAGGAGAAAAGTGACGTCTCGTCTCTCTCGGCCGCTGTACAACTGCACTATGAGCTGAGGCTCGAAAAAAGACGTTTATAGGTTTGTCCTGCATCTCAGCACCAAAAGAGAGAGCTGGAACAGTCATAAAAGTGCATGAACAACTTGAACAACTGAAAAGTATGGTGACACACGATCTTGGAGCTATAGTAATTTTAGAATGATACAAAATATTATCAGTAGCCTAGCTCTTTTGCGCCTGGACCACTCCCCAGATATTCTGATTTCGGATCTCTATTCGTTGATAGAGGTAGTATTACTTCTCAATTAATAGTTCCTGTCGGCTAAGCTGGTCAAATGACCACATCCTTAGACATCAATAAAGGAATTGGATTTACGAGCAAGGGACTTCGGTACGGACGGTACTACTTTTCGTGTGGCTCTCCTGTAAAATATAACAAAGTTGGTTCCATTTTTATCCCTAGATTTAGTTGATCGTATATAATGAAGGAATTGTTCTATTATTCATTCAGTATAAAAAGGTCACGCTTACGCTTGTTGGGAAATGCTGATTGTGGCCTCTTAAGAAAAGAGAGGAAAAAAGGCTTATCATCCATTCAAGCTTTAATATTACAAGTTGCTATATCTTAGTGTAATATTGTACCAGTTAAATACCACTTAGCTTGTTGGGATAAAATTAGTGTGCAGAGGTGCGTATTTCGTCATCATATGGTAATAACTCTGTATTGCATGTATTAATGTGATGCGAATATTAGTGGTAATCTTATCACTTCTCGTCCAGATCATATTAACTTTCATTATCAGTTTTTCAACACGCAGTTCTTTACTTATCTGCTATTATCAGTTGTGAACTAGCATGATTAAACCGTTTTATCTCTATAAAGTCAATAGAGCTTGTTCACGAATTTTGTTTATATTACATTCATATCTTGAAACATTCGAATCGTTGTAATTCGTTTAAAAGAAATCCAGTCTAGCCCATGGCATCAGCCGCCCATTGCGATATTTCAGCTGAAGGTCTTTTGAACTTGAATAGGACTGTCCAGGACAATGCAGTGTTAAGTCTTCCTTCATTTACGGCTCTTTTTCTATGCCTACATCAACACCGAATATTCTTAGATATTCGTTACACATCTCTTATAATCCCCTCACATCTGACAATTCACAACACTCCACCTGTTTCTCTTTACATTGCTTTCTTCGTGCCCAGGCCCGATGAACATTTTATTTCATTATTTTTTCGGCCCGTCCTTGTCACAAGCATAAAAAAATAATTGGTTGGTAAAAATTTATAATTGATTATTAATCTGATGATGATGATAATAATAATAATAATAATAATAATAATAATAATCATTATTATTTTTTTATTTATCATTATTATTATTATTATTAGTAGTAGTAGTAGTAACGTTTCTTTTATATGTGTTTTTGTATTCTAACCACCAAACTTTACTTATATATATATATATATATATATATATATATATATATATATATATATATATATATATATATATATATATATATATATATATATATATATATATGATCCCTGAAGCCTACTGCTAACATTCCTCCAGAACTGCTGATTAACTCTAGCCCCCCAGCTCCCTTCCCTCGAGATTAGTGTTAATCTACTCTCAGGACATTTTCATCCATTTTTGGCCTTGGTTGCAGTTTCTTAACGAGTCTCCCATGTGGAACTGTATCACACACCTTTGGAAGTTTGAGCATAGGAAGTCAACCCAACCCTCTCTTGTAAAATAAGCTTTACCTTACCGCAGCATAAAACTACAGCAAGTT
>JAXCGZ010022644.1:162500-235000 GCA_037179515.1 Halocaridina rubra | reverse complement strand
GATTCCTGTAATCTCATATACAATGAAAAATTAATAGTAATAACTTTGGGAAAATATTGTAAGAAAATGGCTTGTGTAAAAACAGGGGTCATATTCCGCATAAATGCTTCCTCGGTGTTCCCCTGCGTGTCGTAAGTCGACTAATTGGGGTAGAGAGAGGCGACGGGGAATTCCCTCTTCTGTATTTTTCTTCTTGCAAAGAGTCGAGGTATTTGGCTTTCACTCAGCCACCCTCCTTATAAGGGGAACTATGACTTGTAAACAGATAGATGGATTCCATATTGCTTGAACCGATGCGCCTAGATGCCAACCTCACCTTTTCTAGTAAGCTAATATTAATTTCTGCAGTATTCACTGCTTCTGATTTATATCCATGTGGGAATAGTGACTTTGGTCATAACTGCAACAGTATATTTGAGGCAGGTGAGCTTGAGCTTGACCTGCTCATCTCCGCATCTTATCTTTTTTGTCTTTTTCACAACCCCTAAAATTAAATTTTTTTTATTTTATTATTCATGAATTCTAAGTGCTGTGTATTTGCAGGGTGTTTTTTTTTTAACTAGAAAGCGTAATTTCACCTTAAGAGAATATGGTTTCATGTCGGTTTTGCTAATATTGGTGAAAAATTAGGATTTCTGGTTATAATTTCTCTTACTTGAAAAATAGTGTTCTTATAATAAGTTGTATTTCGTCAGTTCTAATTGAACTGGATTTTTTAATATTATTTTTATTAGGAGTTAGTAATTATATAATTATTATTATACTTTTTATAATTATTATTATTTTTATTATTTATTATTATTATTATCATCATCATCATAATTATTTATTAGAAATTTACTAAAATTTCATCACAAGGCTGTTATCACTGAGAAGGAAAAAAATATTTCTACTCTGTGGAAAGACAGTTGACCACCTTGTATGGAGGAGATGATATAACAAATGATTGATTTATAAATATGATGTAATGAACTATTATAACTGCATTGCTAATAAGTGAAGAAATTATCAGGAATGAAATATTAATAGCATTGAGTGGCATTTAGAATAATTAACTGTGGACATTGGTGGTTTGCTAAAATGAAATTTCTGTACCATTTTGTGAATTAGGGAATCTCTCTCTCTCTCTCTCTCTCTCTCTCTCTCTCTCTCTCTCTCTCTCTCTCTCTCTCTCTCTCTCTCTCTCTCTCTCTCTCTCTCTCCTCACACACACACACATACACACACACGTCTCGCGCATGGGCATGGGTAGGTTTGTCTCTGGAAATTTGTGGGTAAAATATTATCTCAAAATTCATATAAATGGTTTAGTAAAACTAACAATGCTTAGTTAGCGAATGAGGAGGGTGGCCCTCTAGCATGTGGACAAAGGTTCTGAAATAATTACGTGATTCACGTGAGGCTAAATCCTAAATATGCAGTACCTTTTTGGAGTCCGCACTTGGGAAAATAATAGATAAATTGGAAAAAGACATGATACGAAACTGGTAACAGATACCTTACCTCAGTTATGAGGTAAGGCTAGAGGAGTCAGACTTACCATCACTCGAAAGTAGAAGGAAGAGGGGATTTTTTTAATCGTTTTGACAGACTGGATAGGGAATGATATTTTGATATGAGTACTAGAACTAGAGGTCATAACAGCTTCGTAAGGTAACTTTGCACAATTAATGGAAGTACTTTTTAAAGGCCAGAATAGTTGATCATGGAAAGTTAGTATGAAGAAGAGGTAAATGCTAAATGCATTTATAGGTTTTAAGTTTGTTCGAGTTTTACGTCACGGGCTCCTTTTTTTACTATAAGGGCTAGGACGGTTGCCTTCTTGCGAAGGACTTGTTTTGGCAGATGTAATCCTTACCCTGAGTGCATGTCCTTGCTAACCTCAGACCGTGACGGGGTGCGAACCCTCGACCTGACGCCTCAGAGTCGCGGACGCTACCGCTTGAGCCACGGTGACTACATTTATAGGTTTTAAGGATGGACATGATATGTGTTTGTAAGTATAAAGTGAAAACGATCACGAGACTGGAAGTGCGACGGAACACCATCAGGCAAATTCAGTTAGGTAGATAATCGCTAACATTCGTGCTTCTTGCCTGCCTTTGCTTATAAAAAAAAAAGGGGGGGCATTCAAGTGGTATTTCACAAAACTGAGATTTGTTAGGCAAGTCGCCACTTAATGTAGTGCTTTTCAGTGTACATGATGCAAATCTCAGGTTGATTTGTTACATATTTAATATCAGTTAGTTCATAGAAGCCCTATCGTCTTTATTTAATATGTTACGCGACATATTCAATTTCCCTTGAGAGGCTTTCATTTGCCTGTAGTTCGCCAGATTTATGGATTTAAGGGTTGGTTCATCCTAATCAGTTGGCTGACACATATTTTATGAACTTAATGACCTCGAGTAAGGTTGCAGGGCACATATTTGCTGCCTAACAGCCAGCATAAATTTGTCTCTGATATACGAATTAAATACTTGCAAAAGAAATATACAAGCAATGTAAATATTGTTAAAAGGTGCACTAGTAATCTAGTTTCTAGAAATTCTCTCTCTCTCTCTCTCTCTCTCTCTCTCTCTCTCTCTCTCACGCACACACACACACACACACACACACACACACACACACACACACACACACATATATATATATATATATATATATATATATATATATATATATATATATATATATATCAAACTTAGATACTTTAGATTCCCTTATTTGTGGGCTTAGCTTTTTCAGATATATTTTTTTAAGGAATAGAATATAAACACCTGCATGATAATTACTTAGAACATAAAGAAGTACACTTGCGATTAATTACATAGATACAGGACCCCGCCATCTGTGGGCGTGGCACTTTTGAAGTTCCTCCGATGAGTAAAAGCTATAAATAAATGTATCTACAATTATCACCTGTGACGTGAGGAAGAAGCACACTTGTGGAGCTGGTTTTCAAGGCTACCTGCTTGAGCCAGTTGTCTAGTCCATGTCGTTGTTTGTTAGCGATGTTTATTTCTAGTCTTTTTTATTGTGATTTGTTATACGTCAAATTTTCTCTCCATTCTTAGTATTACGGAAGATTTTAGGTATGGGTTTTAGAAGTTGGTTTGTATTGATATTTTGACCCGGGTCCTAAATCTATTGCATTATAAAGGTTTGACAGTCTTAGTAAAATACAAGGTACCTTTAAATAACAACCATAGCATTTCAACACTACTTCCAGCTTTTGAAATATTCCGAAGGCTTTCCAATAAATGTTCTAAATGTTCTCTTGGTGTTGATCCAAAATGCCTATTTGGTAATTGTATCTACCGTAAAAGCAGTATCCATTCGATCGGCATAAATCCTAAATGCCCTGTTGATATCGGTATGATTCCTAAATCCCCATGGGTTACTATTGGTCCTAAATGACCATGGGTGCCCATGAGTTTGGTTCGTTCCGGTTTTACGTTACGGACTCCCTTTTCTACTAAGGGCTAGGACGGTTGCCTTCTTGCGAAGGACTTGCTTTGGCAGATGTAATCGTTACCCTGAGTGCATGCCCTTGCTAACCTCAGACCGTGACGGGGCGCATATCCTCGACCTGACGCCTCAAAGTCAAGGACGCTACCGCTTGAGCCACGGTACCCATGACTTCGGTACTGATCTTTAATACCCTCTAAATCGGTATCGATAAGCGATTCTTTGTCAATTTGGTATCGGTATCTCATTCTTATGCGAACCACTACTCGTTTCCCTCTGGTTAGAGATTGCATCCCAACTCATGCAGTTTATTAGCATTCGAGGTGAATCGACTTCTGGTCTATCGCCTTTAAAACTAATCCCTTTCCTATTGTTTTATTGATGCTGGCGAAAAGGGAAAGCTTGGCTTTGATACACTATCTCTTGTACTCGTCGTTTATGGTGAAACTTGCACTCAGGACAAAGCATGGCTTTTATAGAGCATCTCTTGTATTTTTCGTTTATGATGAAATGGAGTCCTTCCTTTTCAAACGAAAATTTGCATTTTAATTTTTCATTCCATACTTGTTTGATTTTTTTAAGTTATTTTCTTGGTATGTGTGATATGTATTGTTCATTTTAGAGAATTTTGTATTTTTATACTTTATTTTATTTTTTATGATTGTGCACCAGGATGGGCAAAAAAAAAAAAAAATCTGCCCTCATCGGGCCTGGGCACGAAGAAAACATAAAGTATAGAGAAAGAGACTTGGGGAGTGTTGTGATTTGTCATATGTGAAGGGATAATAAGAGACATGTGACGAATGGGTGGATGGATTCGGTTTTACGTCACGAACTCCCTTTTCTACTAAGGGCTGTCCGAGAATATTCGGTGTTCATGTAGGCAAAGAAATTATGAATAGGTAGTCTTCCCATATTCAAGAGTGGTGCCCTTAACTTTGATTGACTTTTTATTTTATTTGGAAAAAAAAGTTTTAACTAAGTAGCATACCTTTTCTTTATATATTTATTTCCCCTTATTCATATATATTGATGTTCGTAGATTTAATTTACGTGTAGTCTACAATTTTGAAAGTGTAAGGCCGCTTTCACACCAAAGTGGCACGTCGCACTTGGCATGCCACGTGCGAAATGCCACTATGGTGTGAAAGCTGCCTAATTGCTCTCCCAACTTTTATGGAGTAAAGCTGTTTAATGTTTAAATTTTCCGAAATCGTAATTGTCATTTAATTGGAATTCACATTAGTATGGCTTCGGTCTTTCATTTATTACTCTTTGGAATATCCATCTCTGAAATATCAGTGTGTTGCGATCAAATTACCCTCCAAGGTCTGAAGTTGCCTCTTTAAGAACAGTATATAAAGTCAGGTGTCGAGGAGACGTTGCCATGGGGATTTTTTGTAAGCATAACATTGCCAAATATTTCACATCTCTTCATCCCTTTACACAAGTGAGCCCGCTTTAAGCCCCCCGCCCCCCCGTCTTCCAATGACAGGATACTGCTCCATTGTCGTTGCCAAGAGAGTGGATAAGAAAATTGAGACAAAAAACAAGAAGTGAATTCCATCTGTGAATTGTTTAAACATTTCTTAGGGATGATGAGGTACGGTTCGGACATATTTTACTTTTGGCAAAGCGCAGGCTGGTGGAGATAACATCAAATGAACTTCGGAGATGACAAAGGCTATATGTATACCTTTTTTGCTATCAAAATAGCCAACTTTGCCTACTTTAAAGGGATACGTCTGGATATTTAAGTTTTATCTTTGTTTCCTGTTTATGAGAAGTTGTCTTTTTTTTTCTTTTTTGTTACTTCATGGCCTGTAGTGGTCTTGAAGTAAGTTTTTAATATACGGAAGTAGCGCTTCATGACCAAAATGCCATGTGTATGGACATGAGAATTAGTAACCTCGCCCTGAAACCTTATTTCCTGGAAAAGAGATTTGTTTCCGAAACCACAACTCACTAGATTTTAAACTTAATACCTTGAGATGTGATAGTTATAATTAGTCGCTAATTACTAAGTAAGCAAATGAATGCAAACACAAGGTCATTTTATGGCTTTCCTACTTATTGAAGCGTCTATTATTAAATATACATTAAATTGTTAAATATTCTCTATTAATTTCTTGCAGTTTGATGTTCCGGGAATAGACGTTTATATTTTTATACCGTTTGCTTAAGTTATACCAGAAAAAAATATATAAACTATTTCAATATACTAAAAAAAATGAAAAGTGCTTACTAAAATTTTAATGGTAATATATTTTTTTAATATGATTAACTGCCGCATTGGTCTAGGCTATTGCCTTTCGTCTTCACAATCGTTAAGGAAGCCAGCCTTTGATTTGTGCTTATGAGTGTATCTAGTGTGTTCTCACGGCAATCTTCCTAAGGAGTTTCTGGCTCCTTGCCCACCTAACTCGTGCATGAAGGAGAAAGTTTCATGACACCAATAAACAGGCTAAACGAAACACTTCAGTATACTTTTGTGATGTTCCTGTGTTATTTAGAAGCATAAAACTACACACCCCGTGAAAGCTAGAAACTGACTTTTTTATTTTATCATTTTGATCATGTTTAGCTATGGTCAGAGTAGAGAAAAAAAAAACATTCCCAGGTGCAAAAGGTGTTCAATATCCAGATATTCAGCCTGATTTAGCTCTCATGTCAGCGTATCAGCATTCAAGGGAATTAGAGCTTGTACCATGAATTACTTTGGTATAGAGAATTAGACCTTCTAAGGCCAATAAAATTTGCCATGTAAACGCCATTTCATTTACTAATTATAGAGTACATGATGAAAATGTAATCAAGTATTTGGTATGTATTTCGCTATTTGGTGCAAAAAGAGAGAGTTAAGAGAAATTTCGCACTGATTATTTAGCTATGGTTGATTGACTACACCTATATCTCTGCTTAGATCCGATTCTAAATACGTCTGCGTTAGCTTATTAATCGCAATCTTTCGCCTTAAAGCTCTTGTATTCACAGCCTCACGCTCTGATTCACTTGTTGCATCAATTATCGTGGTTTACCTGTAATGCCATAGCCTGTTGACTTGAATCACGTATATTATCTGTATCACTCATCTGTTATACCTTGTCTCTGTGGCCAGCCAGATTAGAACTGGGTTAGTTGTCATGCCGGATTTAATTCAAGACGATCCTCTCTCTCTCTCTCTCTCTCTCTCTCTCTCATAGATATTAAAGAGCAATATCAAATGCAATGAATATGAATGTTGGTACATGCATTTGCACTGTACATACCCTGTAGTCTATAAAAAGACTTGTTGACTGGTTTCGTCACCTAACTTGGAGATTATGAAGGACATAAAAAATGTACGTCACTTCTACCTTTGGCCCGATTTCTTAAACTGTAAACCTATGATACCTTATTGTTAGTTAGCTAGACACACAAATGGATTTCATAAATGCATCTAATGCTGTTCTGTGTATAGCTAGGATTCCGTATGGGATCCTAGCCATACACAACAGCGTCAGATGCGTTTATGAAATTAATTTGTGTCTAGCTAACTAACAATATGGTATCCTAAGTTTACACTGTTTAAGAAATCGGGCCTTTGACTTTGGAGTGTATGATTGCCAGAGGACAATAAGGAACAACATATAACTTGCATACAGATTGCCTCTAAACTTTTGTTCTTCATTTTATCCTTATAGGTGGCCTTGTTTATCCCGCTGGTATTCAAGACTCCCTATTTTTGCCGCTAATGGTAATTTTACACCACTCTGACAAATGATAAGGAATCTGATAACGAAGTAAACGATATACGAGTTAAAAAAAAAAAGTAGGATATATTTTGAGAATAACTCCATTAAGATATTGTGGAGGACCTACTACAAAATCCGAATACGAATCTCCCTTTGTGTTTGTATGTGTGAAATGATGTACCTTATATCTTTTACATATATTTCGCCCATTACCCACTTACAAAATGTTACAGAAACATTTTATTTTTCGCTAGCCACAAATGAGAATTAATTGTTGACGTATGGGCATAAGCATCACTAACATAGGGAAAAAATAACGATGAACATACTGTTATGGATTCGGATTTACGTCACGAACTCTCTTTTCTACTAAGGGCTAGGACGGTTATCTTCTTACGAAGGACTTGTTTTGGCAGATGTAATCGTTACCCTTAGTGTATGCCCTTACTAACCTCAGTCCGTGACGGGGCGCGAACCCTCGACCTGCCGCCTCAACATACTCTTATTTAAATTAAATCCTTTGGAATGAGGTTCTCTAATACGGCATGAAACACTTGTTCTGTAATATGGTTGTATATTTTATTAACTCCAATATTATTATTAATATTAATATTATTATTATTATTATAATTAGTTGTGATAGCATATTAAATGTTATATATACCTGATATAGCGGTTTTCCCCATATACACGAACCATCCAATGGACAGGTATTTTAAAACTTAGTTTTGTTTTGAAAGAATTCATTATATATCAGCTTTTATTATTATTATTATTATAACTATTGTTATTATTATTATTATCATCATTATTATTATTATTATATCTTACTGAATTCTGTGCGGATATTAAAACTGTTTGCTTGAAACCATCTGGAACGCGATGGCAAAAACGACTGTGAATAATCTAAGGTATTACTGTTATCAAACATCTGCCCTTACAATATATATATATATATATATATATATATATATATATATATATATATATATATATATATATATATATATATATATACATACAAATTCTCACTTGTAATTATGATAATATTGTTGGGAAAAACCCACAGAAGAGTTGGTTGTTAGTGAGTTGCAGCTAATTGCAAGATAACGTTGTAGACTACATCGGTTATCTTGAAGATATTTAAGTGGAAAACTCAATTTTAATCTTGTTCAGTTCATTAGTTAACTCGTCAGCTACTCTACGGAGGGTTTCTTTTTCCGTGACTGAAGTTCTTGGTTTCTCATTTCTCATAACATTGTTATTAAGGATGGGAAAAGGACAAGGAGTGAGGAAAACCGGGAAATATCAAATAGAGGTTTAGCTTAAAAAAAAGGAAAGAAATGGCGAGTACGTACAAAATTCAAGTGGTACATCAGTAGAGGTTTCACCAAAACACGCATACTGTGCGCTTATATACGAGACTGCTTCTCCACTTGATCTTTTTGTTCTCTAATCATTGCTCTTTGGGGAAATACGCTTATACAGTAAAATGGAGAGGGACGAGAGTAGAGGATGGAAGTCAAGTGACCAGGTCTTCATGAGTATTTCTTCCCTAGTACGTGCCATCTATCCAAGCACTGAACAAGACTTTGGTCTGCGACCTCGGCCTATTCTCGGGATGTCTTCCTTTCATGAATGTTTTTAATACTCATGAATCCTATTTAAAAACATGACTATATGGAAGCTTACTCGAGCAATGGGAACGTTAATAACACGGAAAACTGCTGAAAATATAAAGATATTTTTATCATTAGTATATACACGTTACCCTGGAATAGGCTATAAGTGTAGTTATAATAATGAAGCAAATTGCATTTTCCACTTATTTAATTTCAGTATAAGTATGCTGTACGGCCCTGGTATTTTTACATCATTGTCTCATGAAAGTTCATGAGAGTAAAATATTTTGATTACAGAATGACAAGGCCTAGTTTGACGTCAACACCATATTGAAAGCCTTTTGCATTGTCACTATTTCATGATAATGCGCTTTTTCGTCTTTTGTGTAGTAATTCTCTCTCTCTCTCTCTCTCTCTCCAGCTAAAGATACAAAAATTTTCAATATTAATCTTGGTGCTTAATTTTATCATTAGAATAACAGTATAGATTATTACTCGATGATGATTCAAAAAAATTCCTGTGACGGATATTAATCATGTAAAATAATGACTCATATTTATTTACACTTCGGTTTTCTTGACATGGTGATTGAGAGCGCACAAATATTACTTCTAATCGCAACCTTGCGATGAAAATGACTACGCGATGGCCGTTATTGTATTCTGCTTAAGTAATCATCACGGCCAGTGATGTGTTGCATCTCGTATTCGAATAGCGCACCTTGTCTTACATGAATAAAAGATCTAACTCAGTATCTTTAGACTACTGGTTGGACTTTAGTATGATGTCTTACCTAACCTAGTTATCTTTTCACGTTTGTTTTTAAATGATGAATTGAAATAAAAGTGTCTACAGTATAGCTTTGTATGAATGCCCTGCCTGCGATTACCAACTTTTCTGTCGTAGTTGTCTAGATAAATGGAGTGAGAATCTGGCCCAAGTCAAAATCTACTTCGTCCTCAGAGAAATTGGTCGGGAAATATGGCCCCAGTTAAACATGGAGAAAGTTTTTAAGAAAGGAAACGTTGTTACACAAGTTTCCTATAGTTATAGTCATTGCAAAATCATGTAGACTGTTGTCATTTGTCCTGGAACAGGAACCGCCCACATTAATGGAAAATATTCCGGAAAACCAGCTCACTATAGCTAGTGCCCTGTTTTTACGACTGTGCACTTTGACGATTGTTTTTGTAATGGTTTTCTTTGTTTGATTTTCAGTCTAAGCACTTTCACCTGGTCAGGTAGCGCAACAATCTCATGTAGACTAGTAGTATTGTTGCTACTTTAGCGAGCAGTCTACTTCACTATTTTTAGTCTATAAAGTAGCACCGTAGTATTTGTAAACTTATTTCTGCCTTTAGTTTTAAATTTTCTTGAATTTTTCTCTTTTTTAAAGTTTATATAAGTTTACAATACTTTTCACGCAAATTTATTTTTTTTATTGTAAAAAATATCTTCGTTTAAAAATGTATTCTCATTTCTTATATTAATATTATTCTATTTAAATCGTAATTAATAGAGAGAGAGAGAGAGAGTTCACTCCGTAAATGACCTCGTAATCGAGTATAGGCCTAAGGATTATCATATAAATTTATAGATTGTGTATGATCCACCCACCTAATGAACTTTCCATTATACATCGCTTGAAGCGAATGGATACCCGTGAACCCTCTATGCTTAACCATTCAGGTATTTAATTACTTTTATTATTATTACTATTATTATTATTATTATTATTATTTTCATGAGTTTAATGCCCTTTGCCTCCCTGAGGTCATCATCTCATTCTTTACCTTTGCATTCTCATCATTCTCCTTGGGCGAGAGACAAAAAATACCGTCTCCGTTCTCTTCTAATTGTCGTTCAAGTTGATTACATGTTTAAAGCGATCAACAGGATTCTGACAGAAAATCTTTAGCCAGAACCCTAGTCACTGGCTTTCTTAGTGATTTTATGTGGAATGATTAAAAGGTAGTCATTTGGTAGAATATTTGTGTAAGAAAAATGGGAAAGTGAAGGTGTGTGCGCTCTGCCTCAGTCAACCTCCTTACAGAAGGTTGACAGTGCCTATTGATGAATTATTATTATTATTATTATTATTATTATTATTATTTATTGCTAATGTTGTTCTGAAGCAAAATAAACGTTACAAATAAAAAAAAAAGCGTTATGGTGAATTAATCAATGTACCTGGTTTGTATTCCGGAGTATGTTCATCATATCGTCCAAAGGGTAAAATAGTTTTAAACTGTAACCACAACATATGCTCCAGTATGGAAGATTAAGTCTTGCTCTTAGGCCTATACAGAGCTATTTTAAATTATAGTTTGACTTTGATCACTTTAAGATGGGTATTCCCTTGAAGAGTTGTTTTTCCTTATATATTAGTATTGCACCTAATTCATTTACACAGCGTTTTCATGCAGTCATTTGTTCCCCTGCACAGAACTGTCTGAAAATTGGGCTACGACGCGTGAACCCGTGGTGGAAGGCGTGACGTTTTACTGCAAATATTTGGGGTCGACGATGGTAGATGATCCCAAAGGTGAATCAACCACGGCGGAGGCTATCAAACGGATCATCCAGATTGCCAAAATGACGGTGTTGAAACCCGAAAAGGTCAGCCTTCATGTTTCCGTGGAAGGAATCAGAGTGCAGTACACGGAAACCAGCTCCACCCTCATCCACACCTCTATATACAAGTAAGTCGATTTGCAACTTTCCTCGTTTGGTTCTAAAATGGTAAACAGGAAGACATGCTTGTAAACCTTGACATTGGGTATTACTCTTCAGCATAATTACGTTAAGAAAACACCTGATAGCTGGTGTGCACACACCTACTTGTGTCCACGGGAAAGAGCCCTATGCTCGTAAATTCACTTTTTTTTTTATACTGTGGGGGGGGGGGAAGAAAGCTGCTCACATCGGGCGTAGGCACGACGAAACAAAACAAAGACAAACAGAGAAGGGGAACGATGTGACTTGTCAGATGTAAGGGGCTAGTAAGAGATGTGTACTGTAACGAATATGCAAGAATAGTCTGTGTAGATGAAGGCAGACTTAACGTCGAGCTGTCCGGGACAGTTACATTTAAGTCTAAATGACCTCCAGCTGTAGTATCGCAAAGGGCGGCTTTTCGCATTTGGTTCAAATCTCTTGCTATTTTGGCATCCACATTGATCAAATAATGAAGTTATTTATGGAAACATGATCCATGCCAGGATTTGAACGGAGGACTCATGATCAATGTTCCAAATGAATCCCTGAAATTCCGAAATCTCTTCCTGCCTCTTGGGGACCACGATGGTGAGTGGTCAGCTTGCACAACGCCGGAGTTGACAGACCCGCGATCGAGTCCCGTAGAACTTTAGGAAGAGCATCCAGTCTTAATTCCCTTACCACACTTTCCTTAGGGTCAGTTGTCGGAATGACTCCACTGACAGACTGAAAAGACTACCCTGGAGTGGATTTTTTGTTTCACTTCCTGTCCCTTCCATGATCAACCTGTACCAATATATCATCTCTTAAGCCTAACAAATTTTTCTATATTCCGCACTTGTGTACGTTTACGTGTACGATATGTGTCTTACCAAAACCCATTAATGTTTTCATAAAAGCAATACCAATATTACGCATTAACATACTATCATGTTTTTCTTTTGCACCCATTTTTCAAATGGAACACAACTCTGCTTCATTTTTATACCAATCTTGTTTTGAGACGACTCTTGTATGGTTTTTTTCCTTCCAGCTGAAGAGTTCCTTTTAAGATATCATACAATTTGGATCTTAATAGATGGATAACTGTTCCATCACAGTATCTTTTATAAAGCATTAGCATTACTCCTGAATTTCACACTTCATTGTAATATTGCTCGGAAGTATTTCACAGTATTTTGACTTTTTTTCTTTCTTTTTTAACGCCCAGGTTTAGACAGAGTTATTTCATTGTTTATACCTGCGGGTGATACTGAAGTACTTTTGTGTGGTTATATAGCGCCATAAAAGGGCTTTGGGGGGGCCGACCTTCCCGCAAACAGTTAGCTTGGCCTAAAAATGACTAAATCTTGTCGAACGGAACCCCATTTCATAGTTCATATATAGGAAGTACACCCTTGTCAAAACCTTTAAAATCTCGCTATTGAGGGAACAAGCTGTTTCCAGGCTCTGCTTAATGAAATGGGTCACCGTCAGGAAGGGTATCCGTCTCTTAAAGGGGGTTTACACGGTCAAACGGTTCGTCGAACGCGGTTCGACAGACAAGTGTTTGAAGTGATGTTCGAACGTGTGAACGGGGTATTTGGTTGTCGAACACGGACCCCGTTCACACGTTCGAACATCACTTCAAACACTTGTCTATCGAACCGCGTTCGACGAACCATTTGACCGTGTAAACCCCCCTTTAAGCTTGGATTCGTAATATGTACTGCCCCAAAGAGGTTAATGATAGAGACCACCAAAAAAAAGAAAAAAAAGAGAAAAGTGGCTTATTGAGAGAAAAAAATAACTTGTCACATCCTTCATTAGTCAGAGGATTCCCTCCTATACTTGTCACATCCTTCATTAGTTAGAGGATTCCCTCCTATACTTGTCACATCCTTCATTAGTCAGAGGATTCCCTCCTATACTTGTCACATCCTTCATTAGTCAGAGGATTTCCTCCTATACTTGTTACATCCTTCATTAGTCAGAGGATTCCCTCCTATACTTGTCACATCCTTCATTAGTCAGAGGATTCCCTCCTATACTTGTCACATCCTTCATTAGTCAGAGGATTCCCTCCTATACTTGTCACATCCTTCATTAGTCAGAGGAATCCCTCCTATACTTGTCACATCCTTCATTAGTCAGAGGATTCCCTCCTATACTTGTCACATCCTTCATTAGTCAGAGGATTCCCTACTAATCCCACTCCTGGAGATTCGAATTCGAACCCCCCCCCCCTTGCTGGTTGTTATATTTCTTCAGGAATATGTATGGATGGATTCGGTTTTACGTCACGAACTCCCTTTTCTACTAAGGGCTAGGACGGTTGCTTTCTTACGAAGGACTTGTTTTGGCAGATGTAATCGTTACCCTGAGTGTATGCCCTTACTAACCTCAGTCCGTGACGGGGCGCGAACCCTCGTCTTCAGGAATATGTAAGCTAGGGTAATTTTTTTTTTTTTTAATTAGATAGCATCTTTCAACTCGGCAGGCTCAGTGATTACGCCACATGATACGTGCACTCGGGAAGAACTGAATAATAAAGGCGAAGAAAATGTCCTTCCTCCTAGTTTCAAAATGAAAAAAAAAAAGTTCGCCCCTCCCCTCCTTGGTATCAATGGGCACTATATGCAATCATTAAACATGCAATATTTTATTGTTATTATTATTGTTATTAGTATTATTATTATTATTTTAAAGGGTAATATAACACGATGTATTTTCGCCCCTACATCGAAATACTAAAGCGAACAATTTCCCTTTGATAAATTTTTAAGTTAGGTTAGCTTTTGTCAGGTCAGGTTAGGTAAGGAAACTAAAGAATAAAAAAAACTGAAGTTTGAAAGGTAAGAATCACGCACAAGCGGAAAACATACACGGACTTTTTAAATGACCTTTGACCTTAGGATAATAGCCCATAACTTTTAATGCAAAGGTGGACAGTTGCCCCTTGATATTACTCAACTGTTTGGTTAGGTTAGGTTTGGAAACCAGTGAAAGATAAACTGATTTTTAAATAGTATGAATCGCGCTGCATATGAGGGGTCAATTTTCTTAAGGAACAATTGTCCTCTGGGGCAGGTATCCAACCATGGTGTGTAAGAATGTCAGTACTGTTGACAATATTACTTCTTAATAGAAATGAGACCAGTAATAATTAGTAATAGTCGGGCATAATAAAGAAACTAAATATGGACATGTTGAAGAAAGTTTTTCTTACCCTCTAAGGCTTGAACTTGTAACACCGTTTTAAATGTACGATTCATGTAACTCAGTGACTCCCTAGAATGCTTTGAACACTATTTTTAGCTCCTGTAACACCGTTCTTAAATGTACAATTCATGTAACGCAGTGACTCCCTAGAATGCATTGAACACTATTTTCAGCTACTGTACATTTAATTTTCATTATTGTTGTACATCACCAACGTGCTGGTAAATGACACTTCGTAAAAGGAATGTTAATTTTACAACTAATGGAGGTAAAGTGAGAGAGCTAATGGCTTTAAAAGTAAATATAGAAGATTGACGTAAGAGGAATTTAAAAGGATGATTTGAGGGCATGACTTTTTTTTATTACACATTTTTAGGTATGCATTTTCACTGAATATACGAAGTACAAATGCATATACGTTAATTGAAAAAGGTTGGTAAATATAAATGTGAAGCCGTGGAAACGTGAGTAATGTCGCACATCTCAAGACACAGTAAGTACATATCAACTCGTAAGATATTTAAGATACTGATACCTACTAGTTATCAGCTGACTTGATTGAACTCTTATAACCTACGCCACAAGCAAAACTGGGACATGATAACGTGAGAAAGACAGTGCATGTTTAGAGTCTACCACAATAAGGTCAACCATGCTGGTTGACTGAACTTTACAAGGTCAACAGGGTACAAGGATCGCTTACAGCATTCGAGGGCTCTGTTGGGCCAATACGTCGTAGTTAGGCGTTGGCAAGAGTTGATTTCGCCTCCAACCGAGTTCTTGGAAACTGTTATTGTATGGCGACACTTCGGAGTAAATACTTTTCACATTTTTGTTCAAACTTGCCTCGGTTTAGTAGCACGGAGAATTGTCATGTGTCAAGTTATTGAGCATATTGAACTGATCAAAATGATGATCTCTATTTAATATTCCATTAATATATAATATAATAATTACAGACCTATTTCATTGGTGTTTTGTTTCATCAACAACTGATTGCATTTCCTTGTTCTGAGGATGCACATGATAGATACGTTTCAATTACTGCCCCCCCCCCACGTATAGTATTACTTAATATTACGGGAATGTTAAGTATTTACAATGTGCACCGATATATATATATATATATATATATATATATATTATATATATATATATATATTATATTATATATATATATATAATATTTATATATATATATATATATATATATATATATATATATATATATATATATATATATATATATATATATATATATTTTTTTTTTTTTTTTTTTTTTTTTTTTTTAAGGTATATCGCTGTAAAATATATGACCCCACAACTCGATGATGTTTCCTTATTGTTGTGTAGATTACTGCCAGAGTACTGATATATTTAAAACTAATGTAGTTGCTGTATATCACCTGGTTAAATATTAAGCAATATCGAAATTAAAGTGACTGATGAGGTAAAATATAAATGATTCTCTTCAAATCTTTACTGTAAAAAAGTAGTTACGCGTGAGAAGTAACGGCCTGTAATAATATCCAACGTGATTCATTGCGCTTTATACAGTATATGAACATGTACGTGTATTACTGTACTGTTTTAAGTATAGGTACAATATTATGACAGGCAGTAAGTTTGGCATAGGTACACATGCACCCAAGATTCTCTCTTAAGGTACGTGACTTGGCATATCAGAATACAAGTATTTATTAAAATCTCTCTCTCCCAATCACCATAAATGTTGATTACAACTAATCGTCACTTAACATTGAACGTATAGACATGAAACAAATAATACAGAATTAGCGGACAGTAACTGTATATTGTGTTTGGCATGAGTTTTAGATGTTTCCTAATTTATTTGTTTATTGGTATTCCTGAGAGACTGACTTACCCCATGTTCATTTAGGATTTTATGACGCAAATTGTAAGATGAAATTAGCCATTCTGCTAATTATTTAGCTGTTCCTTTTGCCTTGGATGTTATTCGTTATCTGCATGTTGACTTAGACGTCATTCGCCATCGCTCTGCAGCCTTGGAAAGAGAATGATTATTTTTGGCAGAAGTTCAGATCGTTGGCTTAGTATTTGTACTCGAGGAATGCATTTAACTGTCAAGTCCTGTGTCTGAATATATTTCGGGGAGATATAATATTGTTGCTGATTGCAGACCAGATATAGTGTCATCATGAAGGTCATATTTATAAGTGCCTCTTATTTAAGATTGACACTCATAAACGGGGCCAGTGTATGAAAGCATATGTATCATCTATGCTTCGGATGAAAATAATTTCCACACACACACAGTTGCTAAGGGCTGTACACACAATTATTTATCGTACTCTGCAAAAAGAAATAACAGATCCCTGTTATACGGACCCCAGATATGAGGACATGATGATGATTAGTTCATCGTCATGATGTTGTCTATTTGACTGACAAAATAGACGAAAAGTTCACGAATAATCTCTATAGTCTCTGCATTCAAGTATTTTTGAAGTAAATTTGTTTTGCTTAAACCTTACCCTCACTTATCTTAGAAGTGGAATGAGCTTGAAGTGTCACAAATCCCTCCCACTTTGAGTAGGTGGTTAACCTCGAACTTACGAATTAAAAATTGACACACACAACACTTGGGATCAGTGCTTCCACTTTAGGGTATAATACCCTAATTTAGGGTAACAGAGCCCTCCTAGGGTAAACTTCAGTATATAATCATAATCATAATAATAATTATAATGAATTTCATTACGTTTAGGGAAATCAATATGGATTTAGGGAAACTTCGGTCCAGATCTAGGGTAAACTAAGCTTGTACTCATGGAAGCTCTGCTTGGAATAGAATTTTACTCAGTAGTTCAGGATAGCTATGACTGATAAGTAACTGATTTGTACTGTTTGCTTCTGCATTGTGTGATTTAGACGATACTGATGAAGCGTCTATAAACCAAGCATTCTTTTAACATCATTCGGGTCCTCTGAAGCACCCGGGCTCATTATGAGCTCACTAATAAATTTATTTAGGTCTCGATCAGCAAAATCGATAAATTGCCGTAACATATTCATATTGAGTCACAGCTCATTTTGCTCTCTACAGTTCACCCATATTTTATCTTGGCCATATGCGCGTCAAAGTCTCGTGGTATGTAAACAGACTTAATTCATCATTACCTTGCATCCCGTACTTTGTAAACAGACTGGGGGTCACTGTTATCTCGTATTAAATATAATGAATTATACTGATTCAACGGGTTCTAATAAGCTTTTTTTTTTTTAATCTTCATTATCCAGAGCTGCCTGAGGACTTGAAACAAAAATGTAAAATAAAACTTGAAAGATATAACAAAGCTCGTGGATTATTTTTTTATTTTTTTTTTGTTTGCATATTAGGTCGTCAAATATTTTTATTATAATTATAAATGCATCACTGAGCATGTTTAGCAAGATAATGTCCAGGGAAAAAATAATAACTCGGGTAGTGTGACCCTGTAAAGGTAAATGCATAGATATATTGAATCTGTATTTGGCAGACATATACGCAAATCAGCGATTTTTACCCTGGGCATTAAACGTGTTCTGTACGAATATAGAAATTTAGATGTACGCAGTCATTATTAGGCTGTTTATATTTTAGCGTAAGGTATTTTCTTGAGTTAGTGGTATGTATAAAGTATATTTTGGTCATGAAGCTTTGACATTGTAAACAAATAGGTTCCCTTTTTTTTTCATAGGGATTAATACACGTGGAAATCAAAACGAGTGATTATGGTCAGTGATAGATATATTTTTAATTAAAAAAAGTAATAATTTGCCAGTGTTACAAGGAAACAGCCAAGCTATATGTATGTATTATACAACCTTTCATTTAAATAGTGTTTTTTTTTTCCTTGTCAACAGAATCTCCTATTGCTCGGCAGATGCGCATTATGATCATGTGTTTGCCTTCATTGCCACCAATGACAACGACACTTGTGAATGTCACGCCTTTCTCTGTCCAAAGAGAAAGATGGTAAGTATCTTGTCTGTTTTCTTTTAAGAAAATAAAAAAAAAAATGCGTCTTAAGAACTTGAGAAGACTTATCTCTGCTGTCTATTATTTCCAAATTTTCTCTATCATCATTATTATTATTATTATTATTATTATTATTATTATTATTATTAAAAACAAACTTTCACTATGGCAAAATAATTTGTTTCATTAGGTTAGATTTGTGCTCGGTTTTAAGAGATACAGTAGGTTGATGCCTTGCTGTGAACTGGGCATATGGCCCGTGGAGAGCATTTGTTCGACTAGAAATTTCTGTAGACCTCATTGGGCACCCAAAGCCTCTAGATATACAGTATATATATATATATATATATATATATATATATATATATATATATATATATATATATATATATATATATATATATATAACAGGTAAAAAAAAATTAGCATCCCATCATAGGAAGTCATATCCTAGACCAAACCACCATATGTTTTTTGAGTTTAGTGAGGTGTGAATACCAAGTAAGTTAAATACGATCTGTTGTAGGAGGAAAGGGGAACATATTAAATTGCTAAAAATAGTAGTAAAAATGAACAAAATCTAAATTTAATAATAACAATAATAATATAAATAATAGTAATAATAATAATAATAATATTAGTAACTGATAGGAATAGTAATGATAATTATAATAAAAATAAATGTTATTATAGAAATAATACTAACCAAAATAAAAAATAACAGTTCAACAATAATGAGAAAAATAATTATATAAACAGTAATCACGAAACAAAAAGAGCATAGCAATGATAATAATATTGATAATATTAGAAATACTAAGAATAATAATATTATAAAGCTAATAATATATTAGTTATGAAAAGACAATAATAATGGTAAAATAATAGTAATAATAAAAAACATGAAAATTATGAGAAAAAAAAGTATCTATATGAGCTCATTATAACGGGAGTGGCTGAGTCAAGACAAATTACTCTTGACTCTTTGGGAAGAGAAAATGCATAGGAGGGGATTCCCAGTCCCTTCGCTCTTCCTCATTCAGTCGACTCTTACGACACGCAGGGGAACATGAAGGCAGTACTCTAGCCCCCCTCCCTTAGGGGGGGGACAATTTTTTAATTAAGAATAAATCATTCATAGATATACAGAATAAAATAAAAAGAATTTGTTTCCAACTTTACATTTATCAAACTTGAATGAGGAATACTTGATCATATGGGATCAATTGTAAATAAATCATGACTCAAGTTAATATTTCGGTGCTCGGTCAGTATATATATATGTGTGTGTATGTATATATATATATATATATATATATATATATATATATATATATATATATTATATATATATATATATTATATATATATTATATATATTATATATATTATATATATATATATATATATATATATATATATATATATATATATATATATATATATATATTCTGCTGCAGCTAGCAGGGTGGCCATATCTGAAAAAGGGCCTCATCCCTCGACCCTGCACATTTTCAGTCATTCTATTAGCTTACTTACTGCAAGCGAAGCACTTGGAAACAATGAAATATAAACCAATATTCTGCCCTTTTCATTCTTAGTGTATCGTGATCTGGAGTTTTTAACATCTCTTATTGTCCCTTCATATCTGACAAGTTACAGTGCTCTTCATCTCTGTTTCCCTTTATATTTTTTACTGTCCCTTCACATCTGACCAGTTGCAATGCTCCTCATCTCTGTTTCTCTTTATATTTTTTCTAGTTTTCTTGATGTGGGCCCGAAGAAGGCACATTTCTCTGCCTGTTCCAGTGTCACACTTTAAATAAAAACATCCCCCTCACCATAGGAATAATACTCTTAGGTTATATAATTGTATAATTTCTTTGTAGGCTCAAGCAGTTACTGTGTCCATAGCTCAGGCCTTTAACCTTGCTTATGAATATTGGAAGATGACAATGGAAAATAAAGATAATGGAGAAATATTTGCTCGAGAGGAATTACCTGCAGAGGTTATGGTAAGTTTTTACCAGCAGAGGTTATGGTAAGTTCTTACCTTGATGCTCAGATGGTTTTTGCTTAATCAGGGATGGTCACATTATTTGTCATTTTTTGATACATTTTGATCAAGGATAAGCAGACCTATTCTCATTTACATAAAGAAAATTTTGGAGAAAATGTCAAAAGCTTGGTCGTAACAATTCCTCTCTTTTAGGTAAGCCGCTCTGTGTTGAACAACCAGCCTAAATCTCGACCATCTAGCCAAACATCATCACCAATTCCCATTCGCTCAGATTTTGGTTCCTCAGATATAAGTAGTACCTCAGGTATGATTTTTCTCTTTTTAGTATATATATATATATATATATATATATATATATATATATATATATATATATATATATATATATATATATATATATATATATTTTTTTTTTTTATTTATTTTTTTTTAAGGGGTTTTCCTAATTTATATATATATATATATATATATATATATATATATATATATATATATATATATATATATATATATATATATATATATATATATATATCGAATAAGCACATTACTATATGTGAAAATAATAATTTTTACCCAAACTGGGACTTGAACCTAGGACACATAATTACTGTGCCAAGGCACTACCAACTACACCACAGAAGGTCTAAAAGAGAAACCAACCTTACAACTTAACTTCTATAGTAGGAATGAACGCATTCTATCTGAATGCCTCTTTGTTCATATTACAGTTTCTCTCAACCTCACTCGTGGCTTCGTTTACGCATTTAATCAAGTCCCAGTCTAAATAGAGACCAACAATAATCAAATAAGCACATTACCATATGTGAAAGCATGAATCATTTTTACCCCAACCGGGACTTGAACCTAGGACATAATTACTGTGTCAAGTCGCTACTAACTACACCACAGGTCTAAAGATGTAAGGTTGGTTTCTTTTTTAGTCCTCCTGTGGTGTAGTTGGTAACACCTTGACACAGTAATTGTGTTCTAGGGTCAAGTCCCGGTCGGGGTAAAAATTATTCATGTTTTCACATATGGTAATTTGCTTATTTGATTACTGTTGGTCCCTAATTAGATTGGGATTTGAATTAAATGCGAAAACGAAGCCATAAGTGAGGTTGGGAGAAACTGTATTATGAACAAAAAGGTATTCAGATCGAATTCGTTCATTCCTAGCATAGTAGTTAAGTTGTAAGGTTGGTCTCTCTTTAGACCTTCTGTGGTGAAGTTTGTAGCGCCTTGGCACAGTAATTGTGTCTTAGGTTAAAGTCCCGGTCAGGGTAAAAATGATTTATATATATATATATATATATATATATATATATATATATATATATATATATATATATATATATATATATATATATATATATATATATATATAATGTCCTTGCTTGTGAAAATATTTTTTGCTTTCAAAATGTGCAAATAGATCAGTTAAGTACTATGTGTATAGGATATCTCGTATTAGCTATTATTTTTAAAGTCAGCAGAGACTTTTACAATTTGAATTCTCTCCCTTACTCAGGCTATCAATCCAGCACTCAAGCTCTATTGATAGACCTTGACGATTCTTCGGAGAAGATGATAAATCAGTCTAAGAATAATGAAAACAATAGCAAAGCTGTAAATAATAAGCCATGGGTAAGTAAGACAATTCCTTGTGTATTTTATTGTAGAAACTGTTTAAGGTCAGTATAAGATGGCTGAAAAAATGCATGCTTGTTCCTCTGAATCTTTTTTTTACAGTATTACATAACAGCGAGTGTGATAAATATAGTATATTTATAATATACTTTGGTATTGATGGAGGATTAGTAGTAGTGGCCCAAGACCCTAAAAATAGCAGACATAAATATTGTTTTACTTTGATATTAGAGTTTTTTAAGCCTTTTGCATTGTCACTTCAAAATACGAGATACCTAAGTATTTACTAATAGTAAAAAGTATAGCCAAGTGGAATAATCACTGCAAGCTATCAAAATACTATGGTAGTAGTATTTAAAGTGACTTTTTCCTAGTCTGTAGTTGACAATGAATTATTTTACACGTCTAACGGAACTTTCCATTTTGTTACATAGCAAGGACAAAGTAGAGTAGAAGGCAAGTACATTTGCTTCTTGGTGGAACTATTTTGTTACTGTAAACTCCAAACTTATTACAGTATCTAGGTAACCATAAGCACTCCTATATTCGCTTGAATTTTATGTTTTTCATTAACAAAATTGCAGATTATGAGTTTTTCATTGATGTAGCTTTACTGTTCTAATTCAGTATTTTTATAATGCACCATTTTGTCACAATTTGTCTCCATTCCAATTGGGTTAACGTAGACTTGTTGGAGCTGGGAGAGTAAGACTGGATGTGCTTCTTAACTCTCCATGGAAGAATCGAACCAGCATTAGTCGCCTCCCAACTAGAATGCACTACCACAGAGCTAATCCAACCCCCTAAATTCAGTATTATATAATTTTGAAATTTTCTGCAGAGGCTTAATATTCTTTTGAATTTGTATTCTGTATGGTACTACAAAAAAGTGTGGATTAGTAAAATAAATTTATCCAATTTTATCGCGAATACATGTCTACTTGCTTACTTTCCAAATGGCATAACACTATGCGTAAATCCTCTTTGCTTGCAAGAAATGTACATTATTGCTTTTCATCAGTGCATGTTTCATATTCGAACTTCTACATTTAATAAACTTCTGGGAAGAGAGTTGTTGGCTTTAGCCTTGTACTGAATGATATTTTTTCAGTTATGCATCTTTTCCCATGACTATTTCTGCACCAAAAATTCTGGCGTATTTGTTATATATCTCTTGTTATAGTTCACATTTGACATGTCCCAAAACTTCCATGATTATCTCTTTACTTTCTTTTTCGTCATTATTATAGGTCCTCAATTCTATGACTGTTCTTTCAGCCTGCCTTTGTTTAGTGTTTTGTCATTTTCTTGTTTTTGCCTTGTCCTTAACCTTTTTTTTTTCTTGGCCCGATGAGGGCAGCTTTATATGCCCCTCTTGAGGCCACTTACAAAAAATAATTGGCTTGGTAATCTTGACATATTTGCGCCCACCCAGATTGTGCCCTCTATATGAATTAGACAGGGGCTCTTTGTTCTTGTATGAAGCTGGCAAATTAATATGCGTTATCAAAGAGATGACAGATTTATAGCTTAAGTCCATTAGTGTTTCACATTTCTATCTCCTCGATATATAGCCAGCCTCCATAACAAACTATACATTATACATACAAATATACGATAATGATACATACATGCACTTATGTTACAGCGTTCTTTGTACCAAACTGGCGTCCTTTAGGCATACCCCTCACACTATAGGTGATTGGTTGTTTCCCTCTTCTCTGGAAGCCTGTTGGTGGAGGTATCACCAAGAAAACCACACCCTGCCGTCTGGGTGATAACAAAAGAGTCAACCCACGACCGAGTAAGTCAGAAGCAGTGAGAGTCTTGTGGGCGCCTATACAGTTTACATTTTCGTTCAGGGGACGGTGGCATTGAGACGTAGAATAATTGTATAATTAAATAAACTAAGTGTTAAGTATCTTCGCATATCTACTATCACCTCGCAAGCTGTAGCTCTGGTCTGTTAGTGTAGAGAATATCTATTTGACAATATAGTGGTGTCATTTAGGGTACATAATTTTCCATACTTATAGATTAACATATGTGAGAGCTTTAGATGTGAATTATGAATTAACAGTTTTGACTTCAAACGCAGTTTGTTAGAATATGAAATTTCAGTGGATAGTTTGGTCAAAAGTTATGAATTATTTAAGAGTTTTAGGATTCCTTAAGACTTCTGTATACTGGGATTGTTAGCGAATTTCTCCATATATCTGTATGGTTCTTACTGACCTCCCTCTGTGTTACTTACCATAGTCCTCAAGCCGTATTTTTACAGACACTGTAAGTTAGTATGCCAACTTTTCCAGTGTGTTTTACCTAACACTCCACTATTCATCTTATTATATGTTCACCTTATACCATATATGTTAACATAATTCATACCATTCAATTTTTTTTTTTATTAGCTTTGGCTTGTATATACTGAACACAATTATATTTAACATCTTTAAGCTGTTTGCTTAGTAAATTGTGTATGTAAAGTGTTGTTTATTCTATTTTCATTTGCTGTAGAGGAGTGTCGTTTTTTTGAATTATACCTTAACTAAATGACTCCTTCATGAAGGTGGCTTTTAGGTTACTCGTAATTAGGGGGTTTTAGAATTGAATACGAAGTACTAATTAGCATAAGTTGTGGTTAAAACTGACCTGATTTTTCAACTAACCTTTAATATATATTGTTCTCTAACAGGATATCTTTGATGACTTTGAGGAAATAAATGATGAATTTTCAAGGTATGTAACAATTGTGTTATATTTATATGAATTCACAAGGTATGTATCTCATTTGATTCATTTTCAAGATAGCTACAGAATAAATTGCATTTTCATGAGATTTCAAGGTATGTTCCGAATATTATTTGTAATAAGGATTATTATCAAGGCATGTTGAGAATATCTGTTCATTTTTATGAATTTTTCAGTCCACGTGCAAAATTTTAGTTGCACAGTATTTTTTATATTCAATGTGTAACAAATTGTTTTTCCATATTAGATATAGAGAGGACTTCATGATAAAGTGTAACTAATGTAATTGATATTCTTGTCTTTAAGAGGGTACTGCTTCTTGTTTATCCATGAATATATATGTGTTTTTGGGAAATAGACTGACATATAATATTTACAGCAATTACAATTATGGATTAGTTTACTGCATTTGATTTTCAGAGAAAATTGTCTATTGTATATTTTTAATGTTCAGGATACATTTACAGTAACTGGAAAATAAATTATATGGTATGCTTTTAATAGAATGAGGTTTGTGCCCTTATTATATTTTTCTCCTTTGTTTACAAGCTCTAATAAGATAAAATGCTAGTATTCAGCATTTTATCCCTGGTGGTGGAAGGGAAAAGAATGTCACATTTGTGTTTTTGCATGTCATAAAATGCTAATAAATTTATAGAGGCACGAAAAGCCTTTCTTACTCTTAATATATTTTAGACTTTACCACCAACCATTTGTAGAATGGATAAAGATGCACATAGTACTGAAGCCATGCTCATCCCTTCTGCCGTACTTGCTTCAGTGGGATATTATCCCGATGAAAAAAAAAAACATTTCCAGTACGTCCTGAAGTATATTATTTCCAGTTTCCTTACTCCACATTTCCAGATTTGTGGTTTTGTAATGGATTTTTTTAATGCATTTACTCATGTGCTGTAATGTCTTTTAGTGTAATTTTTGCATATAAAGCATCATATTGGCTTCAAGTTTAATAAAAAAAAAAAATTCTATTAGACAGAGCTCTGCATTAGCCCATTGGCTACCGTAAGCAATGTAGTTCATTGCAAGAGCTGCTCTACCTTAATACACTCCTAATTATGCGATTTGGGTCATTTCTATGATAATCCTTTGTCATGTCTGAAATTGTATCAAGCTAATTCTTGTTTATAATAGATTGGCTGTAAGAGCGGGAGATCATCCTCATCCTCCGCCTGGGATATCCCCACTGGAATGGGTCGATCTAGATCCTGCAGCATCCACGGCTCCCCCTCCAGTTTCTCGGACAGAGAATACCTCTTGGCTGTCAGCTAGCTCGTCACCTCCTTTAATATCTCCCACAGCCAGCTTTCAAACCAATCCTTGCTCAGTCGGTCAGTCTCCTCCGAATTCCTGGGAACATTTTTCTTCGTCACCAAATACTGCTTTTCTACACTCCTGCCAGTCACCTCCTTCATCGAATACACCATTCTCCAAATCCAGTAGTGAAGCATTTAAAAAAAGCAACTCAACTGTTGTGAATACCTCATCCCTGCCTCATTCTTCACTCCAGTTTTCAAATCCTGCTCCTGCCATTAGTTGTGGCACTAGACAGCAAGCATGGGGTGGATATTTCTTTGAAACGGGAAAAAATAAATTGATATGTTCGTAACTTAAGTAGCTCTAACATTAGGCCTTTTTCATTAAAGAATTATGTAAACTTAATCTTTTCATTTTATTGATCATATTTTCTTTATCGAGTCCTTTATTAGATGTATATTTAGATAGACTTTTCTACCCAATATACGACTCTAAGGCTGATAGAGAGTCAGTTTTAGGAACTTGATCCAAAACCATTTCATATAATTGCTTGTATCAAGCAAAAATTTTCTTGTACTGCAGTTTTGCCTGAGCAGAAGTATCCAGTACAATGATGTTCATATTGTCTTGAAATTTATTAGATGGTAGTGTTGTAATAACTTGAATTTCATCTGAAATCATTGAAATAGGAAAATAATTGTCAAAAGAAAATTTTGATGCATTAGACAATGGCTTTAAAGTTGTTCCAGTTTTATTCTTCATTTTATCTTTACTAACATTAATCTTTAGGGATTTAAAATTGATTTGCAAATATATTGTGAAGAATGAGCTATTGAAATTGTACTTGGAGGGCAGGTATTGATAATTATTTTCAAATTTATTGTGACTACAGAATGTTAAACCTTTTGACAAGGTGATCACCTTGATAAGGCAGAGAGATTTTGAAAAAGTGGCCTTAGACTAGAGAAGCCCAGATTTCTGAGGCCCCCTTACACTCTAGAGCTAGGTTATTAAACGGAAATAATATTCTCATACTATCAGTCACGTGGGATATTTATTTTAAAATACTAACCCTTTTAAAGAAGTTTCATGCATTAATGCAAGGTTGCTATACCAGAAACTTACATTGGTGTATTTTAAAATGAAAAAAAAAATCCTAATATATAAACTTATTTTCAAGAAAAGTGGTAGGTTCTCGTCACTTATCAGGTATTGGAATCTCAAATCTTTGATTTTTTTCTCCTATATTCACTCTTAATATTGAAACATGTAATGATCCTTGTGTTTAATATATTATGTTGATGTATGTCCCAAATGTGGGTATTGTAATCAAGATTTGTAGTAAGCATATTTTCTTAACACTTATAAAATAGATTTTATTTCTTGTCATGTACTGTATTAAAATTCATTTGAGTTCTTTCTTATAGAGTACTTGTTTACTACCGTTTCACCACTATGACATACATAGTAATTCCTGTCAAACCCCTAACATGTACGTTAGTTGTGTAGTTGCTATAAACATATCTCACTTTAGTATTTTAAGTTTCTTATTGCCTATCTGTGCAACTTAGTTAACCTTGCTGTGATATATGTTAAGATTTTGTTCATTATTGTTGAAAATATTGCTTTAATAGATTTTTTCATCCAGAGTTCCTGAATTTGCATTGTCCATGTTGATAACGAGATTGTGTGTTTGATATTGATAAAAACAAGAAGTTTTTTTTGTCATAGATCCCTGCCAGATAATAATTATTTATTGGAATATGAGTAGTACTGTACTCTTATGGTAAGTGAAGTAACTTTAATCCATTGAAAATTGGATGTTAGGTTATTGCCCAATTGAAAAGTCAAGGGAATTTATTTTCTTTAAGAAAATATCAGATGTATACATCGTCCAAAAAAAAAAAATTCTCTATAGAATATGTTCATTAGTATGATTGATATATTATGCCTTGTTACGAGCACAAGTGTTTCATCGATTGAAGAGAGGAAAATATCTATAATTGAATGTCATACTTCATTGTTTTGTACTTTCTGATATCAAGGTATTTCCTTTATATAAATTGTATTAATTAAAATAGTGTAATTTAAGTAATGTTAGGTAATAAAGTAATTCTTCTGTTTATTTACAGATTCATTTAATTGTTTTTGTAACTGTAATTTACATTACGCAATTTGAAGCTACTGTCTTGCAGCAGAAAACCTTAGGTTTACTGCATGTATTAGGTGTTTGTTTTACTCCCAAATGTACAAAGGCATATATAAATTGCCATCAAAGTTTTACTAAAAATGTGTGTATATAACTTGACAAAGCTTACGATACCATTTTTGTTCACGTACTTATATTGAAAATGCATAAATAATGCCTGAGGCTAGTTCACAGATTTGGCGGTTTTAAAGTCTCAAGTTCCACCATGCAACAACAAAGTTTTGCTTGTCCACTGTTATCAGCTATACAATGCCCCAATCTTCTGTTTAATCACATTAACAGTGATGTCATTTTGAGGTTAGACCCATCAAGTGTTTGGTTTCTGAAGAAACTTTGTATTACAATGATATGAGATGAGCAGATGTTGTAGGACAGTACATTTGATGGTGAAAAGTTCATATCATTCAGTACTACCTGAAACATTATTCATCGACAAAGGTTAAAATGTCATAAGCATTTGCACCATTATGTATCAGTAGCGTTTGCTTTTGATTTGCTTTATAGGGTTATTTATCTCCATTGGTGCAACTAAGTAACAGAAGCTGCCCCTGATGAAATTGTTTCATTATCGGTGACTGCATTAAATATGAGTCAAGCAATTTGTTGATGCATGGCCTTCATAATTTCCTGATATCTTTATGAATTTGCCTTAAGTTATTGTTTAAAGGTTCATTGACAGTCTTGCATTTAGGACTGAAGGTTTTTCAGACTTAGAAATTTGTGTGTGGAAATTGAAATTAAATCTGTGCTAGATCAGGTGTTATATATTGTATTGTGGTGATGGGATGGGTTCTTTGTTGCTGTGGTTTGTATATGTATATCGACAATATTTTGGGTTTATCAATAAAAAGCAAAACTGTAATCTATTTCATGTATAGGATTAAATGAATTAAATGTATGATAAGTATTTTAATCAACATTAGTCCATATCTCTAACCTTGCATTAAGTGCTAATCATACGGCACTACTAAAAAGCTTGTTTAGATCAGTTTCCTATCCGGTGAGTCTCCCAAGTAGCATAAGGGGGTATCCCCTATATTTGATAGTGCAGAAATGAGCTGTAACCAAGTTGCATCATAGTCCGAGAGAATTGTTTCATTTATACGAAAACTTAACATCGTGGATTAGATGTCAATGAAATCTCTGCTGTTGAATGAGTTCGCTGAACCCATCCTTGCTTATTATCATAAAACTAGTGCACAAGATTTCTAATGCAGAATAGCATCATATTTTGCCTTTTGCTAATATCAATATCACATGGAGTGGCTGTTATCGGCTCTCATAAGTAGGCTATAAAAGCTTACTTCTTTTGGGATATAATTTAATGTGTTTATATAGAGTTGAGATCCTAGATACTGATTCGTCTTGGTGGTTATATGTGATTATCTGGATGACACCTTTTCTCAACACATTTCTAGTAAGATCTGATGGAACTAGTTTCTAGAAGTTGAAACTCTGAAAGCATATGCATGTTAGACACCTCTCCTAATTAATACATCTTGATGTGATGCAAAAAGTATTAAGCAAGAAAGCAGCAATAACCTGAGGTATCAAGAGCTCACAAATGTTACCTTGGAAGTCAGTATTATCCTAGTTTTTATGGAAATAATAGCACATATTTAGTGCAGTTTTTAAAAGTTTTATTAGTATATTGCACTGAACTACCTTAAGGTGCTTCCATGGTCATGATAGCATTGCATGAACTAAAACTAAGATTTTATTTTCCTAAGGCTCTAATACTCATTGCAAAATGTGTGCTATTGATAAGCTCACTTATCTGCAATAGAAATATCATCACGGATTTTTATTGTAAATACCACATATGAATAATTGAAATTGCCCTTTAAGTAAAGAAAGGTGATCCTTTGGGATAAGGACCTTTTTCAAGGCTTCCGTATTTGTACTTTATAGCTTAGGATAACAGTCTTGTCCTCAGCATACCCAGATCCTGTTTGAAGCAACCATCCTCTCAGTAACCTACAAACTAGCAAAGAATTTGGAAAGTTGCATTTACCACTTTCTGAACTCCCACCTTTGTATTCTGCAAAGTAGAAACTTTGAGGTGGTGAACAAATTACATAGCACCACAGGACTAGTTTAGACAATATCGGATGCATTGCCCTGTAACACCCCAGGCGTGGCTTGAAAATATCCATAGTGAATTTATTTTGGAACAACTGCACTGGCTTGCAGCCTAAAATGCTTGGAAACCCTGTATATTAAGTACATATTAAAAAATAATTTGGAAGAAAACAGCCATCATTTCTTAAAGGCTCAGTACAGTAGTTTAGTGACTGCAAAAATTTAGTCTCAAAAATGTACTTTAAAAATATATTAATAGCTTACTTTAGATCAACAAGTTCATGCCATTGTTAAGAGAGTTCCGTCCCATTTTTTGCCCAAGTACATGACAAATACAGTATTGGAATTGCTCCTCAACTCAATGTTAATGATAAATATTAGACTATCATTTAGAAAGTCACCAAATAAGGAAAATCATAGCAGACTTGCGAAAAACTTCCCCCAAAAGAATTTTCTTGGGAAAATCTTATTAGAAGGAACTGTGATATGGACTATCAGTATCTTATTTTCTGGATAAACAACAAAAAATTTGAATGTAACCTCCAGAACCACTTGGTTTTCCAAGATGAGGGAATGTTCTATATGGGTAACTGTCTACTTAGAGATTTGTTCTGACCAACATATTTTGGGCAATCTGGTCTTAGTCGAACCAATGAAACTGGACTATTGAGTAATTTATACTAACAGTAATCATCTTTATGTCATATTGTTGTAAAAAATTCTAACCTTTCTAGCACCAAATTATTCGTGTTTATTATTGTAACTATTTATAAACTGAAAAAAGTCGAGAAATAAAGAATATTTTACTCTCTGTAAATGTACATATTGGTTGGTCGTACATGGCTGTGAGACATCGATGTCATTAACAGAGGCAGTGCCCAGGGCAGCCATAGGTGCTCTTTTTTTTTTTTTTCATACATTCGGAGCGTTGTCTTAATTATGTGGTTCTTTATCCACTTGAATTTCATGATAGGAACGAAAACTTCTTGTACCATTATTTCAGTCTACTACTCTTTCTTCTTGCTGTACTTCTTCATTCCTAGGTTCTCTGTCTCTCTCTTACTCTTTACTAAGAGATTTTAAGGTTTATTTTAAACATATATAGTTAATTTCATATACAGTACTTAGCCCTACTCTATATTTTAATGTAAATCATATTTTTTTTATTATTGTATGTATTTTTTACATTTTAAAACTTTAGAAATTTATTTTTATATTTATATTTAGATTTTGTAGTTTTTAATTTAAATTACAATAGGTTTATATTGCTGTTTATAGTTTTGAGACACGATTTGAGATGACATTTTTACAATTTCATTACAATATTTTTATGTATATAGTATATGACAGATAAAGTCATACTACATTTGATGTAATAATATAAAAAATAAAATAAAATTTAGTACAGTACAAAGGATAGTGATATTGCAGTACACATACAAAGATAGATTTTTTTTTTATTGAAATATAAAAGAAAAACATTCAAAGGAAAAAACAACTGTATGAACATCATTTTACATGCTCGAGGTTGGCTGGGGATTATCAGAGTTTTGTGTATCCGGGTAAGCACTTGGGGTGGCCAGAGGAGGAGGGTTATCAGAAACAAGGCTGTATATTCCACGAACTGAAAGCAAACAATTATTTACTATTCAATCAGTCTTGGCAAACCTATTGACGATAAGATCCAGTTTCTCAAAATGAGCTAGAACTTTGTTTAGTATGAAAAAATCTTCGAATAAGTGCTTCATAGTGAACCTTTTCTGGTTTCTCCTCCTACTTCTCCTCTGCTACTGTCTCCATTTTTCTTACTTAGCATAATATTCTAAAGGCTGTGAAAAAATATTGTGATGCTTGGCAGGAAGTGAAGTAGACGAACTTGAATGGGGTTTGGAAGACACTGTGCCCCTATTCTGTGAATAACTTCCGAGGCTTTGAGGAGACAGTTGAGGCTGTCACCAAGAACATAGTTTCCCTGAGTAAGGAGCTCAAATTGGAGGTGGAGTCTGATTATCAATGATGCCCTGCAGTGTTACAAGTATATTTGGAAGGAGAAGAAGAGGGCATCTTACCAGACTCGCCTCAACCAATTCTTTGTGAAGGTAGAGCCCTCATCAACAGATCCCGTACCCTCTACCTTAGATGCCTCTATAGACTCACCTGCCCCAGTATCTCCATCATCTGCTGCATGTTATTTTGCCTCTCCAGACTCACCTTCCCCAGTCTCCTCAGCACCTGCCTCTCCAGCTTCCTCCTCCTTAGAAGTCTGTCTTTCCCTCCCTTGAAACGCCCCTTCCAGTATGCAAGCCAACCACACAAAGGTAAGCAATATTGTATTGTATACTGTATTGTATACAGTATACTGATTTATATACTGTACTGATTTATATACTGTACTGTAATGTGCTTCTACTAGTTATATAAATTAGATAACACAAGTAAAGGCAAGAAATACCGTTAAGTTTAGTTTACTATCTTTATGTCCGAGATTAAAACCTTGGATTATTTTTCTATGTTTTAGAGTGTTAAATTTTAACATTGGTGGTGAACTAAGTTCGAATTTAGGTGTTTTCCTACTTATGTCGAAATCTGGGTTAAGTCAGCTGTCAGGAACGGAACCTTGATATAAAACGGGGACCGCCTCTATCTGGTAGCCTTCAATGAGCTGAATTTTTCAAACTCTGTAAGAGACTTTTAACTTTCATCTGCACTGCAAAGAAGAGTTAAAAGTGTTTGCTTCAGGATCTGTCCTTCCATACCCTCATGTAGCAATGTACCCATTTCATGGATAGGCCCACTCAGTTGCTTCATGATTGCAGTAAACAGCATGTGTGTCAAACTTCTTACAGCTTCAAGAATGCCGCTTTAATTTTTTAAGATCATTGACATGATAAATTACGATAGCTTGAAATCACGTCTAATATCATTCACTTTTTTTCCTCTATCATAATGCCCATTAACATTTGCTTTCATGTTGAAATCAATGGCCTTACTATCCTTCTTGGTAGTTGTAGGAGTAAACAAAGATAATTTCCACTTCATAAAAATTGTGGGGGTTTGAAGAATGACCATGAAGATACGAATAAGGGTATATCTGATTTATTACAACATCTGCAGACAAAAACTCATAGTGAGATGTAAGAACAAGCGAGTATCTCGCTGGGATACTAGTGTTGCTTACGGCAGAGAATGGTAGTATGGTCAGCTGAGCAACACTCATCATGCCAAACAGGACGCAGTTGTGGCCAGCAATACAATACATGATCGTGGTAAAAAATCAAACCATTGTAAGTCGCATAAGATTTAAGTCAACAGATGCTTGTATATAAAAGAGGAGGAAAATAGGCCGCAATCCTTTAAAAGATATTCACCTATATTATGTCCAACCTAAAAAAAATAAAATGAAGCTCTTAAATTGGAATAGCATACGAATAAGAAATTTTCACTCCGTGATTATGCCGATTAGAAATATGTAATAAAAAGACATAACCAGAATATAAAATCAACTACCTGAAAAGGTAAAAAATAACTACGAATATTTGTTTATTCAATAGTTTTTCTCTAGGATATCTTTTGTTTACCATTTTCTTCAACTATTAACATAGATGAAGACCTATTGCACAAACATATTCAATTAGAATAACGTACTGCACTTCAAGTACAAATGGGTAAGAGATACATGGAAAATGGTCATAGGTAGTAAGTGTAGAGGTTTGGAGAAAATTAATTGCTAAAATACAAATTCCATATTGAGTACAGTATGGGAGGACCTACTTCTGGGTGTGACTTGGTCAAATATCATAACTAATTACCTGCAGATATAAAGAAAAAAAACTAAGGTGGGGGCATATGCAGTCATTTTTAAAAATGGGGAGAACTAATGAGATCAAAAGTTATGCTGTGTATATATATATATATATATATATATATATATATATATATATATATATATATATATATATATATATATATATATATATATATATATATATATATATATATATTATACCGTGTATATATATATATCCATTAAGGGAACATATCCCCGAGTACTTAACCAAGGAATTCCACTTCTTCATGTCTGTAATTTTCTTTAATAATATAAAAAAAAAAAATACTTGATATTCCATGGTTATTGGTGGGTTTATAAGTGGTGAGGTCTCCAATTCTTTTCCACATTTTGCTACCCGATAACCCATTTATGCGCTGAGTCCGCTCGGAGTGTTCTGTTGCTATTGATGTCGCCATTGTTGTCCCCTAAGCTACCAGGACTAGTAGTCTCGAGTTCCTATGGAAAGTCACTGTCAATCCTGGGGTTTCCCACTGAGCTCTCAGGGAGTGTATGTTGTGTTGGAAGCATGTATGGTTGTGTGTGGTGTGGGCTTGTAACTCTGCTATCACACCCTCATAGGTAATCACAATTAGGTAATCACTGTCTTGGAATGGATAAAAACTTACTTAAAAGGAAGGGAATAGATGGTTAGAGTAAGACACTCATTGTCTGAATGGAGAATAGTTAGTAGTGGAGTTCCATAGGGTTCAGTTTTAGGGTCACTTTGTTCCTTGTATATGTATATGACCTACCTGAGTCTATAAATTCATTCATGAATATGTTTGCAGATAATGCAAAGATTGTGAAAAGAGTAAGAAACGTGAACAATGGTAGAGAACTTCAGGTGGATCTAAATAGTCTGCAAGAGTGGTCAGAAAAGTGGCTAATGAAATTCAAAACTTTAAAATGTAAGCTAATGAGAATAGTCAAAAGTGCAAGAAGGTCCAAGCTTGACTACTTAATGGCAGGAGTAGAACTTCAAGAGACAGAGAATGAAAGCGATCTAGGAGTAAACACACTGGCAGATTTGTCTCCAGAATGCATATAAATGGCATAGTAAGGGCAGCATATGCTTTCTTAGCAAATGTAAGGGTAGCCTTCAGACACATGGACAAGGAAATGTTCAGAAATATTTATGTAACATATGTGAGGCCAAAACTTGAATATGCAGCCCCCTTTGGAATCTGCACTTGAAAAAGCACATAGCTAAGCTGGAAACAGTTCAAAATTGGTGCCAGAAATAAGCAATCTCAGTTATAAGAGGCTGAAGGAATCAGACTTACCATCACTCGAAGCTAGAAGAATTCTGGGGGATATGGTGACGGTGTTTGAATTCTTTCATGGTTATGATAGAGTGGAGAGGGATCGATATATTGATATGGCTGGCACTAGAAATAGAGGTCAGAGATTGAAGCTTCGTGAGAAAACTTCTTTGCAGGATGTAAGGAAGTACTTTTTTAGTGTAAGAGTAGTTGATAATTGGAATTCGCTAAGCGAGGAGGTAGTTAAAGCTGACTCAATCCAAAGTTTTAAGGACAAGTATGCTAAGTATCACTGGGTAAAAAAACAGAACCGATTAGGAGACGGGAAGATACGAGCTTTGGGCTCTTTCCCGTTAGCATAGTTAGGTAATCACACACGCGAGGAGGTGTTGAAAAGTTCCTGGCATTGAGCAAAAGAAAATACAGGAGGATCAGTTAATTTATTTTACCAAGATACCTTGTAGGAGCTGCCATAATAAACCTGCAAAACAGAGACAAATATATTTTATACCATCATGCTTTTTTCTTGTCATATCCTCACTGACATAGTCTCCAACCTCCCCTGATAAGGCTGGCACTAGAACTAGAGGTCATAGTTTGAAAATTCGTAAGCAAGCTTCTTTGCAGGATGGGAGGAAGTACCTTTATTTATTTTTTTTTCAGTGTAAGAGTAATTTATGATTGGAAGTCGCTAAGCGAATATACTATATATATATATATATATATATATATATATATATATATATATATATATATATATATATATATATATATATATATATATATATTTCGTCTATTTTTTCTCTCAGAGATAGTGGGGTCTGTCCAAGACAGATTTAGAAAGTGATTTGTATGTGAATCTTCTAATTAATATTTTCCTCCCACGGGATCAAGGTTTTCCTTTGACTCGGCCAGTATCTTTCTAAAAGGGATTATTGCCCCTATTATATAGACAGATAATATAGAGGTGCCACTGCTTATGGTGATGGTATGTTTAATCCTGGAAACGATGGAAAATACAACATTTTGTGGCAATAGACTAATCAAATTGTTCATAAATTCCAGCTATGAGAAATATTTTCTTGCTAGCTGATAAAATGTGCTGTAATAAGTCTTGACCTCTAGAGAATCAGTGGACTTGCATACAATGTAAGATGTTACTGTTGATATATTATAATGTATTTTGATATAATTTCATTGAAAATCGTCAAATTAGATGAAACGGCTTGGTAAAATACAATATAAAGCTTAAAAAATATCCAAGGCACGAAGTTTGGATTTTAAGTCTTTAATACTTGGAATTTTGTGAAATTGAGAACATTGAAACGGTTAGAGATATGTGAAGAAGAGTGTAACTTTTGACTTCGTTTTATAATAAAAAGGGTCACCCAGAGTCTGGGCACTGGGACAAATGCTTGTATTTTTTTTTTTTTTTTTAAACAACAGTTAAGTGACAATTTCCGTAACTAGATTCAGTAGTGTGGCTATTTTGAGCGACTCTTCGGTCTCCAAATATTACTTGTCTTAATTTCTTCTTTTGGGATATATGGAAGGAGATGAGTGCACTCACTGGAAATTTAAAAAATATGAATCAATTGAATGAAGCGTCATAAATGAAAGCTGTGAGATAGACAAGAGGTTGGGCATCACCTTCATCTAAACCTAGCAAAACGTGCTGAACTTTGCATTGCTAATATTGGATAGCATGTTAAAGATATTATTTGTTAAAATTATTGTAGTATTATTAACAAAATCATTAAAAATATGAATTTTGCCTAAAAATTCCGACTTTTCGATCTCGCGCCTTAAAAGTTCCAACATTCATTTGTTCAGTCTGCCTTCGCCTTCAGAGACGGATGGAAGCATGGCGCTCAATTCTCGGATTGTGTATTACATAAAATCTTGTATGGTCTTTAACCGCAATACGAAAGGATGTTAATACTCATGATGTTACGACGAAAACAAGTGAATCTTGAAAATTTATGTTTTGGGTTTTATATAAGGTCTACCAACGGCCTTTGGACATAGGAGCCAAATTAGTGTTTCATTTTTGTAACTTTCGTAGGCCATCGGACAGCAGGAAATTTAAAGTCCCTTGAAAGTTGTGTAAAATGGCTCCCGTTTTTCCCAGTTTCATAACACAGTTCCTGTCTAGCAGCATCGGCGTTTGGGTCTAAAAGTAACGATTCAAAATGGTAGGTCACTTTGGATTTTTTTTTTAATCCATTATTGAAGAACTATGTGTAATCTAAACTGTAGAACATTGTTTTATTATTAATTCATTATTGAAGAAGTATGTGTAATCTTAGGCGTAGAACATATTCGTCCAAATTTCAAGGCGGGCAGAGGAGTAGGTTTAAGCATAAAGACCACCTTGGAATGGGGTTTGGGTACAATGGCGGGATCTAGTAAAGATAACGACTCGCAGTACATCAAATAAACCCCTAAGTTGTTAGGTTAGGTTAGGCATTAACTTCACTACAAACCTAACCTCAGTAGCAATTTGCAGGGCTATTTAATCTACAGGGAGTCGTTATCTTTACATGATCTCGTTGAATAATGTTATTTTGGAGATTTTTTTTTAACTGATTTGATATACTGTACTTAAATTGCTCAACACGCACGTAAAATCATAATGAATATGGGACTCATTAATTAGTTGTGGCTAATCCGGATGAGATTGGTAAAACCCTCTTGACTTGGAATAGTTTGAATTGTGTGTTAACCTAGTGTTTGTACAATATCAAAACATCAGAAACATTGGCTTTTCACTTGGTGATAAACCCTTGATTATGACTATAAGAGACGATGGGCAGAGTTTTTTCCCCTAGAAACTTTGTGTTGGTCACATTAGGTTAGTTCAATATCTCTTATACAGTTTTGTTTTCCTACCTAGCCCAGTCGTATTGCTATTTTTCAGATTATCATTTTATTCAGCAAAGTGTTGCTTTTCAATTAATAATAATAATAATTACAGATTCTGTGACAGTATGCTGACTGCATCCTATTCGTGATCTGCACAATATTAGAGTGTACTGTATAAAGAACTAAACTAAGTAACCAAACAATTTAAATTAGTGTTAGATAAGTTGTTAAGTTGCATTTTATAATTTTATAACCAAGCTAACATACCCTAACCCAAATCTATATTTAGTTGCAATTAACTTTTTTAAGTGGTTTGGTTACTTTGTTTATTTGTAGAGTACATTGTGATTTAGTGTAGATGACGAATATGGTGGTAATATTTTGTTTATCAAGATTTTCTAACTGCTTACTATTAGAGTACAGTATATTTTCAACGTGGTTACAACTATAGTGCTCCCATCTGCTGAGTTAAACTATAAGAAGAATGCGAGTGCTCTCTCAATCTTTCAGTTGGTTTACCAATTCTGTGATTATGCTGTTTCCTTCAGTAATATATATATATATATATATATATATATATATATATATATATATATATATATATATATATATATTTATATATTTATATATTTATATATATATTCTAATGGGGATTAATATCGAGACCTAAAACGGCAAACAACAGCAACCATATATATATATATATATATATATATATATATATATATATATATATATATATATATATATATATATATATATATATATATATATATATATATTTTTTTTTTTTTTTCGAATGGGGATTAATATCGAGACCTAAAAAGGCAAACAGCAACCATATATATATATATATATATATATATATATATATATATATATATATATATATATATATATATATATATATATATATATTTTTTTTTATTTTTATTTTTTTTTCCGAATGGGATTAATATCGAGACCTAAAACGGCAAACAACAGCAACCATATATATATATATATATATATATATATATATATATATATATATATATATAATATATATATATATATATATATATATATATATATATATATATATATATATATATATATATATATATACATACATATATATAACTGTATGTAGTCTTTGGTACATAATTAAAAAAAGTTTATGCATTAACTTGGATATCCAAAAAACTTTATAAACAATTTTTTTTTAATAAATCATAGTATGTGTATATTTTCTTTAGATTCCCAGTGAAATGTATACACTCTTTTATTATAGTTAAAAACTGTATACTGTTTTCGGGGGATCTTTTAAAAAAAATAAAAATCATTATTATAAAGCAAAGTTTGAATACATTTTCTTAGGCCGTCCCAAAAAATAGATATACTGTACATACTGTATTGCTATTTGATGTCAGATTGTATATGCATTTTTAGGGGAACGCACAAAATGTATGTGCACGTTATTATGAATTAGTGTATGTACATTTTTTGTGATTTCCAGTAGTATTGATGTACAATTGATAAAATGTTTTTAACTAGATAGAAAGTGTTTGCAGATTTTATAAGTAAGAAAATTCGATGTGTGTGTGTGTGGAACGATTGTGTACAGATGAAAAAATGTAGCCTTATTGCCAACAAAAAGAAAAGAATGACAGCAACATAGAAAGATAAGGGTGCAATTATAGCTTGCATTCTACCTCAGTAACCTCATTCTGCCATAAACTAACCTGACTTAACCGTCATGTCATATCTGTTTAATAACCAGCAAGTTAATAGATGTAAAGTAATTGTTGGTTTAGACTAGGGTTTAGTGGATTACAGGTACTTAGGTAGCCCGCAAAGCAACATATATGAACAAAGTATGTGGCATTATCAGCAGCATTTGCCGACTTTGCTTAGATACATAAATGTGTAACACATAGTTGGATTGGTATTGTTTTAATTATGGGGATTAATGGAATATGGCTTTTTTATATAAATAGAATAATAGATCTCACTAAGACAGTAATAATGAAACCCATATTTACCCGGTGCCGGCTAGGGAAAAAATAACCTTAAGGGGGTCTGGGGGCAAAGCCCTCGGCTAGGGAAGACGTTTTCTCCTAGGTGAGGCGAGGTTAGGTTTGGACGCACCAAAAATGTATTTTTTCCAACACTTTCCTTGTGGTATAAAGGATATTGTGCCTCACATCTGCTTCATATTACTCGTTTTTGCTTCCCCCCCCACCCAAAAACCCCGATTCCGAACGCTTCTCCCTATGATTGTTAGGGGTAAGGGGGGCATGGAAAGTCTACATCGAGTAATTGCACCAGAAGTGGAGTTTAGAATCGTTTGTTTCACAAAGAAAACTGTCGTAAAAATAGTTTTGTTGTTATAAGAGAATAATCCCCTCTTCTAGAAATTTACCGTTAAATTTCCCGCGAGGAAGCGTTCAATAGTTTTCTTTATAGTAGCAGGCCAATTTTCATTTCCTTGTGGCCAAGACATGTGTTCTACTTGATTTTTGACGACACTTGTGATTTTAGGAACGTTTGTTTTTGTCAAACGTTTCGCTATGTTGTGCCGTAATTCACGCGCTCTATATCTCTCGGTAGCCGTGATCGTATAGTGGTTAGTACATTGCGTTGTGGCCGCAATAACCCAGGTTCGAATCCTGGTCACGGCAGATGAGGGTGAACGTTTTTTTTTAGAGTACAGTATTTTGTAATTCACATTGTATTTATTTGATATTCGCAGTGTTTAAGATGTTTATTATAGTCTGTTAATATTGCTCTCACGGTATAGATATATAAATTACGTAAGTGGTGTGAACAGAATTAAGTATATATATATATATATATATATATATATATATATATATATATATATATATATATATATATATATATATATATATATATATATATATATATATATATTTGTGCGAGTGTGTGATTACCTACTTGTGCTTACGGGAAAGAGCCAAAAGCTCGTAACTTGCCGTCTCCTGATCGATTCCATTTTGTACTTAGTGATACTTATCGTACTTGTCCTTAAAACTATGGATTGACTTAGCATTAACGACCTCCTCGCTTAGTCAATTCCAATTACCATCTACTACTAAAAAAGTACTTCCTTACATCCTGCAAAGATTTCTTACGAAGCTTCAAACTATGACCTCTAGTTCTAGTGCTAGCCATATCAAAATATCGATCCCTCTCCACTCTATCATAACATGAAGGAATTTGAAGACTCACCATATCTCCCCTCAATCTTGTAGCTTTGAGTGATGGTAAGTCTAATTCCCTCAGCCTCTCATCATAACTGAGATTGCGTATTTCTGGCACCAGCTTTGTGGCATGCCTTTGAACTTTTTCAAGCTTAACTACGTGCTTTTTCAAGTGCGGATTACAAAAGGGGGCTGCATTTTCAAGTTATGGCCTCACATAGGTTTTTCTGAACCTATATTTCCTTAAAGTTTATTAATGCATTCAGCATTTACTGTCTCTTCGCTTGGCGAGTTTCAGTCAGCAGTTATACTCACTAAAATACTTCCCTACAACCTGCTAAGAAGTATACTTACGATCTTCAAACAGTCATCTCTAATTTTCGAGCCACCTATATCAGAGTATCGCTGCTTGTCAATCCTAACAAAACCCTGCAGGAATTTACAGACCGTTTCTATATCGCCCTCTCCATATCAGCTTCCAATGGTGGTAAGTCAAAATCCTTGAGGCTTTCCTCATATCTCAGATTTCGTATCGCTGTCACTAGCTTCTTAGCATGTCTTTAAACTTTTTCCAATGTGGATTACAGGAGGGTGCACCATAATCAGGTGTAGGCCTCGTTTTCCATACCAGATCAAGTAGTGACAGTTCATCCTTGATACTCAAAAGGTTTCTTGTGTTTTAGCCTGTGTGCGCAAAGAAAAATATTTCGAATTACAAAATAGGGTATTTTACCTCGACTCAGCCGCTCCCTTTATAAGAGGAAAATTGCGCATGTGTGGTTCTAATAATTGTAAAGTTTTAAATTTATTTTATTTTCATATGCATTTAAGTATAATTAATGTTGATAGCTGAGCTTTACTCAGTGTGTGTTCATTTTAAGGACTAATTTCTTCTTAAAGCCAGTAAGAGTAATTTAGATTATTTAAGCTAGCAAAATCTGTAGGATAGTGGAATTGCAACATGAGTAGTGTAGATATTTGATGTTTTTTATATTTTTTATTTTTAAGCCAGCAAGAATATGTGGAATTTTGGAGTCTAAATAAGATAAGATATAAAATAGAAAAAAAAAGCACAGTGGGCCTGTCCGGGATTTGAACCCGGGACCTCTCGCACCCTAAGCGAGAATCATACCCCTAGACCAACAGGCCCTATGTCTGAGAAGGAAATTGAAGTTTGAAAATCCCTATCAACATTGCAAGTTATTTAAGCAAGCATATTAACGCTGTTATAATGACTGGATGGTTTGTTAAAACAGTCAAGTATTAAAAATTAAAAATTCGTATGTTATCTTCTGGAAACTGCAAATTGATATGGACTGGTGCTCAGTGATCTAAATAGAACACTTTATGATTATGCTATACTCTGTTGTTGCTTTTAGCAGTTTAAGTATCGTTTATTTCTCTGCTTTTAGGAACGTTTTATAGATATATGTAAAATTTTAAATGTTCTTCATATATTTAGACTTGGAACTGCAAGTCAAGCAGTGAGACTTCTCTAGATAAATCTGAACTATTGCGCCATTTTCCAGGGTTTATTTTAGGCAAATTTTAGTGCTGCATATAACTTTGAAGCAGGTGCCAGTGTAAAAGTAAATATATACTTTTGTTATAGGTACTTTTGCTTCTCACTATCCTGGTCATGCATTGATTTCACGTCTTTCTATGTGGCATTGTACTTTATAAAATTTAGTACTTCACAAGATTAAAGGTAATTCTGCACGTTAAAATGACCCTTGCCGTTTTCGAAAATAAAATGTTGAAAGATGGGTATTGAGGTAAAAAAGCTTGTTTTTCCAACTTAATTAGCCTAAAGGAGGGTTTACACGGTCAAACGGTTCGTCAAACGCGGTTCGACAGACAAGTGTTTGAAGTGATGTTCGAACGTGTGAACGGGGTATTTGGTTGTCGAACACGTTCGACAAACGTGTTCGACAGACAAGTGTTTGAAGTGATGTTCGAACGTGTGAACGGGGTATTTGGTTGTCGAACACGTTCGACAATCGTGTTCGACAACCAAATACCCCGTTCACGTTCGAACCACTTCAAACAGTTGTCTGTCGAACCGCGTTCGACGAACCGCTTGACCGTGTAAAAGCCCCCTTAATCCATGTAACAGTGCAGTAATAAACTTTGCACTTGGTAGAAGTTATTGATTGGTATATTCCTCGAGATTTTTTTTAAATTTTTTTTTAAGGAAATTAAGTCTTTCGATAACTGTAAAATGAATTACGTTCTTACCCCTTCGAAGGATATGATTTTAAATTGATGCTGGTTTTACAGATTCCCTCCCCTTCCATTTACTTCCAGTAGTTGTTGTTTCAGTGTTTTTCTTCTCTGTAGCAAGCCCGGCTAGCTCAGTCGGTAGAGCACGAGACTCTTAATCTCGGGGTCGTGGGTTCGAGCCCCACGTTGGGCGGATACTTTTTCTATTTGAGTGATTTGTTTCAAGAATCTTCTATCTTCATTTATTTTTTATGTTTGATGGTATAAATCATTTAAGCAAGTGCCTCCTACGGTACCTGCACAATTATGGTGATAAATAATAACCACCACCTGTTGTTTGGTGTTCAATGGCATCAGCCACTCCTTGCGATACTTCAACTGAAGATCTTTTGATGTGAAATAAGACTACCTAGGAGAGCTTGATGTTAAGCCTTCTTTTAATGACGGTTCTTTTCCTATACCAAATAAGCTGGCGTATTTGTTACACATCTCTTATTATCCCTGCACTTTTTACAAGTCATACATCTCTGTTTCTCTGTGCTTTGTACTCATCATCATTACATCATTCTCTTATTTCTGCTTTGTCCTTAAACTGCTACTTTCGTAGAGGGCGGATTTCTTTGCACATCCCTATGTCACTCATAAAAACTAATGTAGACTGATAATTGGTGTCATATAATTTCAATAATAGTGATGATGATGTGCATTTTGCTCGCGCCTTTTATTTCATGATGTACTGACTGTCTCTCCATGGAGCTACTCAGTCACATCGAGAGGGAAAAGTGTAAACTGGGATAGGTACTTCTTCCTTATCTTAAGCCAAGAGGAGGATTAGAGAGTTAAGGATGGGTATAAACGCTTGAATATAAAATATAGAGAGTTGGGGCAAACACCATAATGATTCGGTTTTACGTCTCGAACTCCCTTTTTCATAGAAGTAAGGGCTAGGACGGATGCCTTCTTGCGAAGGACTTGTTTTGGCATGTGTAATCGTTTCCCTGAGTGACGGGGCGCGAACCCTCGACCTGCCGAGACAGAGTCGCGGACGCAACCATTTAGCCACGGAGACTACGTTGCGGTATCTTCTGGAGCTTTGTTTTGAGAGGGAGTAAATCTAGTGGACTGAATGATCCTATCAGAAGACAGATAAGCGTGGAATAACCTGTCCAGAGGTCATGGGTCAACAAGTGGCTCCAAGACCAAAGGAGTAGAGAGAGAGAGAGATTAAAGTAGTGCTAAGGTTTTGGGTTTTAAGAATGCTGTTTTTGGTTTGCGTCTGAAGGTCATTCAATATGTTTTTATAATTTTCTTTCTTTCCCTCTTCTTTGTAATTTATTGATATTGTAGTAAAAAGTACATTCCACGTGTCATTCCCCAATCTATTTAGGGTAATTGGTATCCCAATGTTGTTTTCGAATTTCTGAAGTTTATTTGGTGGCGTTTAATAATAACCGGGATTGGCTTAAATGACGAAATCGAAATAAGTATTTTTTTATATTCCATTTTTCTATTTCACAAGGTTTTCCTTGCTAGAAATACATTACTTTTGTATGTTACTATTTGGATTATATCATTTGCATAATCAAAAGTGTGGGTCCTGCTTCTGGCTCTGACATTTTAGAAGTATAATTATTGAAAAGGGCCAGACCTAGGCTCAATCCCTGAGGTACCCCCTGCTTTAAGTAAGGGTTCTGGTTCAGTTTTTTTTTTTTTTAAATACTAAAAAGATCATAGTTTATAGCTGAATCTAGTTTTGCAAGTATGTATCATACTTAAGCCGTCATTTCACACTTTCAAATGCAAGCCAAGTGTCTCTACTTACCAGATGGTATTTTCGTGTTTGGTATTAAGATTTTTATATTTCGTAGACAAATACAAATGCCGTTGTTGTGATTATTTTCTTTCCAAGACCATGCTAATTTTCATTAAGGATTTCGTGATCATATAAATAATTATACTATCTTTTATGAATTATTCCTCAGATGTTTTACCAGTTTTTTCAAGAACTGAAACAGGTTTATAATTATTGACCAATTTATCTTCTTTGGTTTGGGATGACTATGAATGTTGATATTTTAAATCTGTCTGGATAATATCCCATATATATATATATATATATATATATATATATATATATATATATATATATATATATATATATATATATATATATATGGTTATGACTACGTACAAAAATTGAAAGAAATTTGATATCCTCAGTTCTTTCGAGGGTATTTATCTAATCATCATCTACACTAGAAAGTACTAAGGATCTCAACATATCTTTCAATATCCTCGCGTAGCCATAACCATCCACATTTATAATAGTCACTTGCTTCTCATGAAATCGAATCATATATATATATATATATATATATATATATATATATATATATATATATATATATATATATATATATATATAGTATTGTTAATTTGCTGTTTTATATTCCACAGTTAATGCCCATCATGGGGGTGGACATTTACAGGTTGAAGTTGGGAATTACATTCTGGATGCCCATACTCTCTCTCTCTCTCTCTCTCTCTCTCTCTCTCTCTCTCTCTCTCTCTCTCTCTCTCTCTATATATATATATATATATATATATATATATATATATATATATATATATATATATATATATATATATATATATATATATATCTATATATATATATCTATATATATATATATATATATATATATATATATATATATATATATATATATATATATGTGTGTGTGTGTGTGTACGCACTTATACCCCCACAAAATGGTCATAATCCTCTTGTAAGAGGTGGTTTAGTCAAAGCACATTCATTTACCTGTAAATTAATTCACCTCAGCTCTTCTTTTATAGATCCTTAGGCATAAAGGGCTACCATTGTTCCCCCCACAACTACAAATGCACTTCTAGTGTCATCCACAATGTCATGGGTAACACCTCCCAAACGTGCTTATTTTAATTAGCCTAAATCCCCGTTGACCTACCCATGTCCCTTGCATTCTCTCTCTTCCCTGTTTCACTGATATATATGTGCACCCAGTGGTCTTTTCACATTATCCATCTATTTCATTCTTGGTCCACCTTTCTTAATCCCATTTACTTTTGCTTTTCAGACCCTTTTTGCTTGTCTTTTCTCATTCATTTTTTTCCATATATCCAATCCACTATTTCCTTCTACTTTATCATAAATATTATTTCTCCACATTCTCCCGTAACATCCTACTGTTTTTTACCCTTTCAAAGTCGCTTCCTTTTTACCTCAGAATAAACCACCAGTATTGTGTCATCGTCAAATAGTAGTTGATTCCATTTTCCCTAATCTTTCATTTTCACCAACCAATTCCAAACCTCTGCCTAGTCCTCATGCATTTGTTTCCATACCTTTCAATACACTTAAACATTAAACATCCATTGTGACATCACACAAACTTGATGTAACCCCACATTTACATTTTACCAATCAACCTCACCATTCTCAGCTTTCACTCTATCACTTATGTAGAAATTTTGACCAGTTTCGTCTATAGTTTTTGAAGAGGTACTCGGCTAAGGACCAGATGCATTTATCTGTGGGAAAGGAGTTAAGGTCATCAACTTTCCCTCTTATAAAGGAAGCTTTAGACCTTTGAATCTGAGCAGTACAACAATTCCTAGCTGAAATAAAAGCGTAACGAGTTAAATCAGACGGAGAGGCTTGAATAGCCATGGAACAGACATGGTCAAACCAAGGATTAGGGGGAGAAAAAGTTTTCATAGAGGAGGGGATGAACGCCTCCATTCCCAAGTTTAGGATATCGGCAACTTTTGGGACTATCTGATCAGTGCTGAGGGACCGAAACCAATTGTCATCCCACAGGAGTCAAAGAGGAAATTACGCAAATTTTCACATTGGGTTACGCTCAGGCGGCGCTGAGCAGGAGGAATTGATTGAGGGGAAGCAATAATGGAAGAGATTGAGATCACAGAGTGGTCAGATTTACCAAGAGGGGAAAGCACAAAATATGAGTAGTTTGAAGGATTAGAAGTAAGGAATAGATCCGAGTGTTGGTTGTATGTTCCTGTCAATCAGAAACACGAGTAGGATATTTGATAATCTACTCCAGATTGTGAGTAATAAAAAAGCAGGGCCTCACTTCCTCCCATGTCAGTGTGAGAAGAATTAACACCACCTTTGGAATGGAAACGTGTATATGGGTTATAATGAGAGATTTGAAATGGGTCAGTGAAAGCATGGCTAGACAGCTGGGTTTCAGAGAGAAGGAGGTTAGGGAGGAACGTACCTAAGTGCTGTTCCACAGACGAAATATAGGAGTTCAGACCACGAATGTTAGGAAAGTGAAGAGTGAAAGAAGCAAATCTATTAAAGGTGCAAGGTTAAGGTGAGAACCATTACTGCGACCAAGCATGTCTACTTTCACACCAATAGTGGAGTCAACTAGATCTCAAGAGATTCTTAGCACCCCTCTATGCAGAGCACTTGAGGCCATAAGCTGTGGACCTTTCATAAGTGTAGCAAAAATGAGTTAAAATAGAGCAAAAAGATTCAGATTTGGGGAGTGTTGTAACTTATCAACTGTAATGGGAAAGTAAGAGATTAGTAAAGAAATTGCAAGAATATTTGGTGTAGGTTTAGGCATAAGAAGAGAACCGCGCCTGAAGGAATACTCAACCTGGAGCGGCCTGGACCTGTCCCAGTTTAATCCATAGTACCATCTGTCGTAGTATTTCAACGGGCTGATAATGCCACAGCCAACCTTGTATTTTCCAGAATTACAGTATTATGACCTTTGCATATCAGTCTCAAAGCTTTCGGGTAAATTATTTAAACTGTAGGGACTCGAATTGAAACTTTATTTGCCACAACATACACTAACTACTTTATACTAAACATTACTTTTACCTTCGTATAATAATGGTATTTTTGGTATGGGTTATCCAGAATCATAAGATATTTGCTCTTCACTAGAATGTCTCATATATTGCCATAAAAATTAAGGAATATTCGCCCAAAGACTTAATTTTAAAAACCTAAGTATACTCATTTTTCATCTTTTTACACCTCAGTAATTAAACTTAAAACTCTATCAAGTACAACACGAAATGGTTTATCCAAATATCCGGACGTGTATATATATATATATATATATATATATATATATATATATATATATATATATATATATATATATATATATATATATATATATATATATATATATATATATTATTAGCATTTTCATTCAGTATACATGGATATGTTGAGCATTTTCGGCGAGTAAATTATCTTAGCCTAAATATTGTGTATAGTATATTGAGAAGCTCTTGTTGTTGTTTTAGATTCTCCACCCACGGATGAGTGGAACGGGTCATGGAGGACCCATAGGGCGGTTGCCATTCGGCACAGGCCCCAACCCCCTCACTGTGGTGACCAGCCACAGCAGTAACCTCCCTAGTAAATAGCTTAAACTCTCTTGCAAAACATCTGTCTAAACACTGGTAGCAACATAGACGTACTCCGATACATTCTTGATTAAAAATGCATGATCTGTCAAACTCATCATCAGATATTCCCGCCTCACCTGAGGTCCGTCTTGTCCGATTGGAATCAAACCTCTGCCCTGGCATCTGAAGTTGTCTAATGCCCTCCAGATCTGTTTTTAAGACTATCTCTTAATCCTCAAAAGTTTCTTGAGGTAAAATTTGCACAATATTCTTATTTTCTTTAGCTGACATTTTTTAAAGTGTCAGAATGTGATCATATTGTGGTCGCTTTTTCCCAGTGGTTCATCTGTTTTTAAATCAGTAACGATTATTTTCTCAAATCCTGCACTCTGTACTTAATATATGAACTCCCCAAGTTTCTCTTCTGATGTGCTGGTGAAGCAAATTATCTTGCATCGTATAGCAAGAAAAAAAAAGTAAGATTTTGCAGCTTTTGTTAGATTTGTCAATAATAATAATAATAAATCTTTATTTCCAACGTACATTGGGTATTCAAATAAGATGCATATATATTCCAGATAGACATCTGTGGTGTACGATATAGACATACTAAAACAAACAAATCATAAAGATGGGTGTACTATTAAAATTTACAAGTAAAATCTTCCTTTAAGAGTAACTTCTTAAGATTATATTTAAAAGTATACACTGAACCAGCATTTTTTAGTTCTCTGGGAAGCTGATTATATAAATGAGGTCCACGAATGTTTATATCTCTTGAGCCAATATCAGTTTTAGACCTTCGTACTAATAAATCTTCCCCTTGACGGGTAGTTAACCCGGTAACTGAGCTTACTGTAGAAAAATTATACAAGCAGTCAGGAAGATTGTTTCTTAGTATATTAAAAACAAAGGTACATATATCAAAAACATATTTATCTCTAATCTTTATCCATTCTAGATCTTTTAAAACAGGAGAGATGTGCTCGTATTTTCTTACATTGCCAACAGCCACTCGTGCTGCAAAGTTTTGTAACTTTTGTATTCTTTGTAATTGAGTTTTATTTGTACATCCCCAAACTTTGAGACAGTAATTAATTAAGCTCATAGCTAAGGACTGGACAATTATTATACGAGTTGATGTTTCAAATGAGTCTTTTACCCTATTTAGATATATTAGAGTACCCATTACTTTTTTATAAATTTCATCTATATGCATTTCAAAATTCATGTAACGGTCAAAATAGACACCTAGGTTCTTTACCGAGTTCATTGGCTTAATGATATTACCTGTCTTGAATATATTTCAAGACAGTTTATTTGTACGTACATTATGTAAGTGTTATTTTGCATATAGTTTCGTTTATTGTGACGTAAGTGCATGAATGTATACTTTTAGACTTAGCATGTATACTTATTAATTTCTATCATGTATACATGTATATTCGTATGTATAATGTGTAGTTTATTACGGAGGCTGGCCATAGAAGACGTGGAAAAAGGAATGTAGGTCACTAATGGATTTTAGCCATTAACCCTTCACCTCCTTGATAACGTTTATTGCATCGCCTCGTTGAACAAAGAACTGTTGTAAGCAAGTCATAACTCAACTTAGTCCTAGTACCAAGGACCCCGACAAACTAGAGGAGTTTGTGGGACTTTCTTATAAAGTTAGTTGCCGTCGTGAGATGCTACGGGGCACTCATGTTTGTTGTCCTCGTGAGACGTTACGAGACACTCAAGTAGAGGAACCAATAGAGATCCGTGGATCAGAAGATACGTTTTTGATTCGGAGTCCCGTGATTGCTGACGACATCAGGGTTATCCGGACAGATAAGTACAGAGTTATTATATTTCTAACAATATTTATAACTACGTGTGAGGGACAGAATGAGCTCATTTAATTGAACACTCGTAGGTAGAATGTATGTTAGAAAATGTATTATTCTGTATGAGGAAGTTCTAATTTAAGGTGAGGAGAGTTTATTTAAATATTCACATATCAGCAGTTCATAAACCCCCATATAAAATATTTGCATGTATGTTTATGCATGTAATATTAATTATATTTTATTGGTAGAGGATTTAATTTTGAGATCGTGGTAGGCCTCTACTGAAGCCGTGTCAGGATTTCCGAATTTAGGGGGTTATAAGATCGAAGGGTAAATAACACACAGGAAATCCTCCACAGCTTTTGGTCCTTCGAACCGGATGAGAATTGGTGTGGTAATGGTGAAAATAGTGTACATTTTAGATAAGCTCCCACCTTGTAAGAAGTTAGTGAAAAACTCTACGGTTAAAATCGTCCACATTTCAGCGAAAACAGGGAGGAGCATTGCATGTATTTGCATGAATATTGCAATTATACCTTTGAAATGTAAGTGGTTGTTGAAGTAAATAAGAGAATCCTTTTCCCACGTGGATAAAGCGTTTCTCTATCTGTGGAAACGAAATATACTTTCGTAGTTGAGCGTCCATTAAGTAATTTGGATATTAGTACCCAATTTCGGCTGGGTGAACAGTGGTTTTTAGGGATTTGTGTGTTTACATATTTCCCATTTAACGATATCTAGAATGTCGTATTGATTCCTTTGTTTACGTAAATAAACAGAAGGTAGTGACCCACCTACTGCTAGGTGCACAGTGTCGTTTGAGGAACAGTGTGGTTTGCATTACACTTTCCATTTACTGTTGCTGACTTAACAGTGTCGTTTAACTGATGAAAAGTGTGTTTTACACTTTGAGGATTGGCGTCATAATTGACGGAATTAAATAACTGTATGTTATTATCTTGAGATTTGGAAGATTGTCCTTTGATACTCTTTACAGAGTGATTGTTTGTTGCATTGTGGATGCATAAAGAAGATCGTGGATTCTTTGATGATAAAAATTGCATCAACTATTTGTTTGTTGTTTTATGTTCTATTTGCTTTCTCAATATGTCGGTTAAACCTGAGGCATTAAAACGCCTTCGGGAATTGGTTCAACGTGATTGTGTTCAGTGTCAAACAGAACTTGCCAAAGATGATGAGACACTTGTTGTTAATTATTTAGAAAGATGTCATCATACGCTAACAGAAAGATTTGGAAGATATGATAGGAAATATGAAGAATATCTCGAGTATAAGCCCATTAAAAGGGATTCAGAAGAGGAGGATACAGAACATGACAATCTAGCTGAAACAGTAAATGATATTAGCTTAGCTGTCCTAGAACGGATTCGTAAGTTAGGAACTATGAAGAGTACTCGAGCTCCTAGTTCCGAGAGTTCAAGCCTCCCCAGTGGGCAACCCTCACCTAAATTTCCCGAAGTAAAGTTACCACAATTCTCTGGAAACTATGATGAATGGAACGAGTTTTGGGACACGTTTGATAGTTTAGTACATAGCACTTCTATGGCAACTATGACAAAGTTTACCATCTTAAGAAATGCCCTTCAAGGAGATGCAAAAGACACCATAAAGGGATATCCTGTTGCTAGTGAGAGTTATGATGAATGCATTCAACAGCTGCAAGCTGTTTATGCCAGCAAGGACAGGATTGTACGAAATTTAATGAGGAAATTGGTAAAAATACCAACTCCCTGTTCTAATTATTCATCACTTTTTAAGTTCAAGCAGGAAGTAGAAGCCATTACTCGAAGTCTGAAAAATTATAGAGACATGAAGAACACTGATTGGGTGTTTTCAGAACTCGTGATGATGAAATTGCCAGAAGATGTTGAGAACTGGATTAGCATGAAAATAGACACAAAATATCCTACATATGAAACCCTCTTGAAGGAACTGGGAAAATATGTATATTATATAGAGGGCAACAATACAAAAGGTAACACAAAGGGAGAGACCCAAACCTTCCAGAGAGATGATACCCAGTCCTATAAAAAGAATGTGGGTAGTTATGGTGCTACTGCTAAGGTAGTAAATAGTAAATCAGAATGTGCGTTTTGTGGTTGGCAAAGTCATAAGTCTGAGCACTGTAATAAAGTAGTAAGCATAAATGAACGCAAAGACAAATTGAGAAACAATAACAAATGTCTGAGATGTACTCAGTCAGGGCATTATGCAAATGAATGTTACACTCAGTTAAACTGTAAGAAGTGTAAGAAAAATGGTCATCATGCAGCCTTGTGTTATGAACAAGAGTCAAAATTTCGTAGAAGGTTTGAAGAACCTACATTTCTGAATGAACAGTCAGGAAATGGTTCAAATTTAGATGAGTCAAGCAATGAGCAAGAACATTCTGACTCAGAAAAGGACAAGAAACATGTTGGTGTGATGACTATGAAGGCAGTACAAAGGCAAATGGTGAAGCCGAGTTTACCTTCATGTGCTCTGCCTACTGCAAGTGGAAAAATAAGCAGCTCAAAGGGAAATCTTTGGGTAAATACTAGGTTATTCTTTGATACAGGTTCCCAGTGTTCCTTTATAACTAGGGAATTAGCTGAAAGGCTTAAATTAAGCCCAGTAGATGAAATGTCTCTTGGTATTGATGCATTTCGTTCTGAGACGAAGAAAGGAAGTTTTCCTGTTGTAAATGTAGTTATCAAATTGGGGAAAAGAAGAGCCAGAGTTAAATTACTCGTAGTTGATGACATGGTAATTAGCATCCACACTCCAGGACTAGCAAAGGCTGCAAATGTGTTAAAGTCTAATGGTCACAAGTTGGCTGATGAAGATATTGATAGTGATGTACTTGATAACATTGGCATTGTTATTGGTGCCTTACATTTCAGTCAGTTTGTTAGTGGTATTAACAAGTGGGATGTCTATACTTTGATGGAAACACCAGGTGGTGTCATGTTGTATGGCCATATTCCTCGTGATACTCAACATGGGTCCAGTAGTGTACAAAACCAACTTGTTATGCGAGTAGGAACACAGGTTTTTCCTACAGCTACTCAAGAGTTGATTGATGAGGCCAAAGAGGCCAGTTAATAAGTTGTTGAGTGAAGAGGCCATAGAGCCTGTTAATAAGTTGTTGATTGAAGAGGCCATAGAGCCTGTTAATAAGCTGCTGATTGCAGAGGCCATAGAGCCTGTTTATAAGTTGTGGGAGCCAGAGAGTATTGGAGTAAAGCAAGAAGTGCGTTACGAAGATAAAACTACACTTGGAAGTTTTACAGATTCCGTTCCCTTGAAGCCTATCCACACTCCTCTCCTACACAATTTTCAGAGTGCCTTTGGACAAATGAAGTCTCTAATAGAACAGTTGGAGGAAATATTGGAGAATGTTCATGTGGGTAATTTGTTGGATGCTTGTACCAGTGAAGAGAAACAGTATGATATATGCAATACTGCAGATGTAGAGTGGGAAAAGGCCAAAATATCACTGCAAGCGCTGAATTCCAACAATGCAAGACCTCAAAGGGTACTGGATCAGCGACTTCCTAAAGAATCTAGATCTCCTAACGTATCAATCTTTAGTTTAATCTGGAATATAAATACAGACAAGTTGTCGTTGAAAGGTCTGAAGGCTAGAGATGAAGTGCTGACCAAACAGAAACTTCTGTCACTGGTGGGTATATTTTTGGACCCCTTAAGTCTAATATCACCCTTACTAAGAAGAGGGAAATTTCTCATTCAGAGAGCTTGGTCTGAAAAGCTCTCATGGGAATATCTGTTGTCAGAAGTATACGAAGAGGAATCATCAAATTATGAAAGATCTGAACATCAAGCTGCCCAAAGGGCTAAAGAATTGTGGGCACGCATAAGCTTTGATGATAAATTGTAGTACTGATGGGGAGACCCTCCATTTTTTCCTTTTTGGAGGGGCCCAGGATGTCTTGAATATATTTCAAGACAGTTTATTTGTACGTACATTATGTAAGTGTTATTTTGCATATAGTTTCGTTTATTGTGACGTAAGTGCATGAATGTATACTTTTAGACTTAGCATGTATACTTATTAATTTCTATCATGTATACACGTATATTCGTATGTATAATGTGTAGTTTATTAGGGAGGCTGGCCGTAGAAGACGTGGAGAAAGGAATGTAGGTCACTAATGGATTTTAGCCATTAACCCTTCACCTCCTTGATAACGTTTATTGCATCGCCTCGTTGAACAAAGAACTGTTGTAAGCAAGTCATAACTCAACTTAGTCCTAGTACCAAGGACCCCGACAAACTAGAGGAGTTTGTGGGACTTTCTTATAAAGTTAGTTGCCGTCGTGAGATGCTACGAGGCACTCATTTTACTGTGTGTCATCTGACAGTGCTTATAAGCGAAAGGTTTTGTTGTTCTCGTGGGGCATTACGAGACACTCAAGTAGAAGAACATGATAGAGATCCGTGGATCAGAAGATACGTTTTTGATTCGGAGTCCCGTGATTGCTGACGACATCAGGGTTATCCGGACAGATAAGTACAGAGTTCATTATATTTCTAACAATATTTATAACTACGTGTGAGGGACAGAATGAGCTCATTTAATTGAACACTCGTAGGTAGAATGTATGTTAGAAAATGTATTATTCTGTATGAGGAAGTTCTGAATTTAAGGTGAGGAGAGTTTATTTAAATATTCACATATCAGCAGTTCATAAACCCCCATATAAAATATTTGCATGTATGTTTATGCATGTAATATTAATTATATTTTATTGGTAGAGGATTTAATTTTGAGATCGTGGTAGGCCTCTACTGAAGCCGTGTCAGGATTTCCGAATTTAGGGGGTTATAAGATCGAAGGGTAAATAACACACAGGAAATCCTCCACAGCTTTTGGTCCTTCGAACCGGATGAGAATTGGTGTGGTAATGGTGAAAATAGTGTACATTTTAGATAAGCTCCCACCTTGTAAGAAGTTAGTGTAAAACTCTACGGTTAAAATCGTCCACATTTCAGCGAAAACAGGGAGGAGCATTGCATGCATTTGCATGAATATTGCAAATATAACTTTGAAATTTAAGTGGTTGTTGAAGTAAATAAGAGAAGCCATTTCCCACGTGGATAAAGCGTTTCTCTATCTGTGGAAACGAAATATACTTTCGTAGTTGAGCGTCCATTAAGTAATTTGGATATTAGTACCCAATTTCGGCTGGGTGAACAGTGGTTTTTAGGGATTTGTGTGTTTACATATTCCCCATTTAACGATATCTAGAATGTCGTATTGATTCCTTTGTTTACGTAAATAAACAGAAGGTAGTGACCCACCTACTGCTAGGTGCACAGTGTCGTTTGAGGAACAGTGTGGTTTGCATTACACTTTCCATTTACTGTTGCTGACTTAACAGTGTCGTTTAACTGATGAAAAGTGTGTTTTACACTTTGAGGATTGGCGTCATAATTGACGGAATTAAATAACTGTATGTTATTATCTTGAGATTTGGAAGATTGTCCTTTGATACTCTTTACAGAGTGATTGTTTGTTGCATTGTGGATGCATAAAGAAGATCGTGGATTCTTTGATGATAAAATTGCATCAACTATTTGTTTGTTGTTTTATGTTCTATTTGCTTTCTCAATATGTCGGTTAAACCTGAGGCATTAAAACGCCTTCGGGAATTGGTTCAACGTGATTGTGTTCAGTGTCAAACAGAACTTGCCAAAGATGATGAGACACTTGTTGTTAATTATTTAGAAAGATGTCATCATACGCTAACAGAAAGATTTGGAAGATATGATAGGAAATATGAAGAATATCTCGAGTATAAGCCCATTAAAAGGGATTCAGAAGAGGAGGATACAGAACATGACAATCTAGCTGAAACAGTAAATGATATTAGCTTAGCTGTCCTAGAACGGATTCGTAAGTTAGGAACTATGAAGAGTACTAGAGCTCCTAGTTCCGAGAGTTCAAGCCTCCCCAGTGGGCAACCCACACCTAAATTTCCTGAAGTAAAAATACCACAGTTCTCTGGAAACTATGATGAATGGAACGAGTTTTGGGATACGTTTGATAGTTTAGTACATAGCACTTCTATGGCAACTATGACAAAGTTTACCATCTTAAGAAATGCCCTTAAAGGAGATGCAAAAGACACCATAAAGGGATATCCTGTTGCTAGTGAGAGTTATGATGAATGCATTCAACAGCTGCAAGCTGTTTATGCCAGCAAGGACAGGATTGTACGAAATTTAATGAGGAAATTGGTAAAGTTACCAACTCCCTCTTCTAATTATTCATCACTTTTTAAGTTCAAGCAGGAAGTAGAAGCCATTACTCGAAGTCTGAAAAATTATAGAGACATGGAGAACACTGATTGGGTGTTTTCAGAACTCGTGATGATGAAATTGCCAGAAGATGTTGAGAACTGGATTAGCATGAAAATAGACACAAAATACCCTACATATGAAACCCTCTTGAAGGAACTGGGAAAATATGTATATTATATAGAGGGCAACTATCACTAAAGGTAACACAAAGGGAGAGACCCAAACCTCCCAGAGAGATGAGACCCAGTCCTATAAAAAGAATGTGGGTAGTTATGGTGCTACTGCTAAGGTAGTAAATAGTAAATCAGAATGTGCGTTTTGTGGTTGGCAAAGTCATAAGTCTGAGCACTGTAATAAAGTAGTAAGCATAAATGAACGCAAAGACAAATTGAGAAACAATAACAAATGTCTGAGATGTACTCAGTCAGGGCATTATGCAAATGAATGTTACACTCAGTTAAACTGTAAGAAGTGTAAGAAAAATGGTCATCATGCAGCCTTGTGTTATGAACAAGAGTCAAAATTTCGTAGAAGGTTTGAAGAACCTACATTTCTGAATGAACAGTCAGGAAATGGTTCAAATTTAGATGAGTCAAGCAATGAGCAAGAACATTCTGACTCAGAAAAGGACAAGAAACATGTTGGTGTGATGACTATGAAGGCAGTACAAAGGCAAATGGTGAAGCCGAGTTTACCTTCATGTGCTCTGCCTACTGCAAGTGGAAAAATAAGCAGCTCAAAGGGAAATCTTTGGGTAAATACTAGGTTATTCTTTGATACAGGTTCCCAGTGTTCCTTTATAACTAGGGAATTAGCTGAAAGGCTTAAATTAAGCCCAGTAGATGAAATGTCTCTTGGTATTGATGCATTTCGTTCTGAGACGAAGAAAGGAAGTTTTCCTGTCGTAAATGTAGTTATCAAATTGGGGAAAAGAAGAGCCAGAGTTAAATTACTCGTAGTTGATGACATGGTAATTAGCATCCACACTCCAGGACTAGCAAAGGCTGCAAATGTGTTAAAGTCTAATGGTCACAAGTTGGCTGATGAAGATATTGATAGTGATGTACTTGAGAACATTGGCATTGTTATTGGTGCCTTACATTTTAGTCAGTTTGTTAGTGGTATTAACAAGTGGGATGTCTATACTTTGATGGAAACACCGGGTGGTGTCATGTTGTATGGCCATATTCCTTGTGATACTCAACATGGGCCCAGTAGTGTGCAGAGGCATACTTGTTATGCGAGTAGGAACACAGGTTTTTCCTACAGCTACTCAAGAGTTGATTGATGAGGCCAAAGAGGCCAGTTAATAAGTTGTTGAGTGAAGAGGCCATAGAGCCTGTTAATAAGTTGTTGATTGAAGAGGCCATAGAGCCTGTTAATAAGCTGCTGATTGCAGAGGCCATAGAGCCTGTTTATAAGTTGTGGGAGCCAGAGAGTATTGGAGTAAAGCAAGAAGTGCATTACGAAGATAAAACTACACTTAGAAGTTTTACAGATTCCGTTCCCTTGAAGCCTATCCACACTCCTCTCCTACACAATTTTCAGAGTGCCTTTGGACAAATGAAGTCTCTAATAGAACAGTTGGAGGAAATATTGGAGAATGTTCATGTGGGTAATTTGTTGGATGCTTGTACCAGTGAAGAGAAACAGTTTGATATATGCAATACTGCAGATGTAGAGTGGGAAAAGGCCAAAATATCACTGCAAGCACTGAATTCCAACAATGCAAGACCTCAAAGGGTACTGGATCAGCGACTTCCTAAAGAATCTAGATCTCCTAACGTATCAATCTTTAGTTTAATCTGGAATATAAATACAGACAAGTTGTCGTTGAAAGGTCTGAAGGCTAGAGATGAAGTGCTGACCAAACAGAAACTTCTGTCACTGGTGGGTATATTTTTGGACCCCTTAGGTCTAATATCACCCTTACTAAGAAGAGGGAAAATTCTTATTCAGAGAGCTTGGTCTGAAAAGCTCTCATGGGAATATCTGTTGTCAGAAGTATACGAAGAGGAATCATCAAATTATGAAAGATCTGAACGTCAAGCTGCCCAAAGGGCTAAAGAATTGTGGGCACGCTTAATCATTGATGATAAATTGTAGTACTGATGGGGAGACCCTCCATTTTTTCCTTTTTGGAGGGGCCCAGGATGTCTTGAATATATTTCAAGACAGTTTATTTCTACGTACATTATGTAAGTGTTATTTTGCATATAGTTTCGTTTATTGTAACGTAAGTGCATGAATGTATACTTTTAGACTTAGCATGTATACTTATTAATTTCTATCATGTATACACGTATATTCGTATGTATAATGTGTAGTTTATTAGGGAGGCTGGCCGTAGAAGACGTGGAGAAAGGAATGTAGGTCACTAATGGATTTTAGCCATTAACCCTTCACCTCCTTGATAACGCTTATTGCATCGCCTCGTTGAACAAAGAACTGTTGTAAGCAAGTCATAACTCAACTTAGTCCTAGTACCAAGGACCCCGACAAACTAGAGGAGTTTGTGGGACTTTCTTACAAATAGTTAGTTGCCGTCGTGAGATGCTACGAGGCACTCATTTTACTGTGTTTGTTGACAGTACTTATAAGTTTATTCTTAGTGGTCTCGTGAGACGTTACGAGACACTCAAGTAGAGAAGAACCGTGATAGAGATCACGTGGATCAGAGAGATATCAGAGTAGTTTTGATTCGGAGTCCCGTGATTGCTGACGACATCAGGGTTGTCCGGACAGATAAGTACAGAGTTCATTATATTTCTAACAATATTTATAACTACGTGTGAGGGACAGAATGAGCTCATTTAATTGAACACTCGTAGGTAGAATGTATGTTAGAAAATGTATTATTCTGTATGAGGAAGTTCTAATTTAAGGTGAGGAGAGTTTATTTAAATATTCACATATCAGCAGTTCATAAACCCCCATATAAAATATTTGCATGTATGTTTATGCATGTAATATTAATTATATTTTATTGGTAGAGGATTTAATTTTGAGATCGTGGTAGGCCTCTACTGAAGCCGTGTCAGGATTTCCGAATTTAGGGGGTTATAAGATCGAAGGGTAAATAACACACAGGAAATCCTCCACAGCTTTTGGTCCTTCGAACCGGATGAGAATTGGTGTGGTAATGGTGAAAATAGTGTACATTTTAGATAAGCTCCCACCTTGTAAGAAGTTAGTGTAAAACTCTACGGTTAAAATCGTCCACATTTCAGCGAAAACAGGGAGGAGCATTGCATGTATTTGCATGAATATTGCAATTATACCTTTGAAATGTAAGTGGTTGTTGAAGTAAATAAGAGAATCCTTTTCCCACGTGGATAAAGCGTTTCTCTATCTGTGGAAACGAAATATACTTTCGTAGTTGAGCGTCCATTAAGTAATTTGGATATTAGTACCCAATTTCGGCTGGGTGAACAGTGGTTTTTAGGGATTTGTGTGTTTACATATTTCCCATTTAACGATATCTAGAATGTCGTATTGATTCCTTTGTTTACGTAAATAAACAGAAGGTAGTGACCCACCTACTGCTAGGTGCACAGTGTCGTTTGAGGAACAGTGTGGTTTGCATTACACTTTCCATTTACTGTTGCTGACTTAACAGTGTCGTTTAACTGATGAAAAGTGTGTTTTACACTTTGAGGATTGGCGTCATAATTGACGGAATTAAATAACTGTATGTTATTATCTTGAGATTTGGAAGATTGTCCTTTGATACTCTTTACAGAGTGATTGTTTGTTGCATTGTGGATGCATAAAGAAGATCGTGGATTCTTTGATGATAAAATTGCATCAACTATTTGTTTGTTGTTTTATGTTCTATTTGCTTTCTCAATATGTCGGTTAAACCTGAGGCATTAAAACGCCTTCGGGAATTGGTTCAACGTGATTGTGTTCAGTGTCAAACAGAACTTGCCAAAGATGATGAGACACTTGTTGTTAATTATTTAGAAAGATGTCATCATACGCTAACAGAAAGATTTGGAAGATATGATAGGAAATATGAAGAATATCTCGAGTATAAGCCCATTAAAAGGGATTCAGAAGAGGAGGATACAGAACATGACAATCTAGCTGAAACAGTAAATGATATTAGCTTAGCTGTCCTAGAACGGATTCGTAAGTTAGGAACTATGAAGAGTACTCGAGCTCCTAGTTCCGAGAGTTCAAGCCTCCCCAGTGGGCAACCCTCACCTAAATTTCCCGAAGTAAAGTTACCACAATTCTCTGGAAACTATGATGAATGGAACGAGTTTTGGGACACGTTTGATAGTTTAGTACATAGCACTTCTATGGCAACTATGACAAAGTTTACCATCTTAAGAAATGCCCTTCAAGGAGATGCAAAAGACACCATAAAGGGATATCCTGTTGCTAGTGAGAGTTATGATGAATGCATTCAACAGCTGCAAGCTGTTTATGCCAGCAAGGACAGGATTGTACGAAATTTAATGAGGAAATTGGTAAAAATACCAACTCCCTGTTCTAATTATTCATCACTTTTTAAGTTCAAGCAGGAAGTAGAAGCCATTACTCGAAGTCTGAAAAATTATAGAGACATGAAGAACACTGATTGGGTGTTTTCAGAACTCGTGATGATGAAATTGCCAGAAGATGTTGAGAACTGGATTAGCATGAAAATAGACACAAAATATCCTACATATGAAACCCTCTTGAAGGAACTGGGAAAATATGTATATTATATAGAGGGCAACAATACAAAAGGTAACACAAAGGGAGAGACCCAAACCTTCCAGAGAGATGATACCCAGTCCTATAAAAAGAATGTGGGTAGTTATGGTGCTACTGCTAAGGTAGTAAATAGTAAATCAGAATGTGCGTTTTGTGGTTGGCAAAGTCATAAGTCTGAGCACTGTAATAAAGTAGTAAGCATAAATGAACGCAAAGACAAATTGAGAAACAATAACAAATGTCTGAGATGTACTCAGTCAGGGCATTATGCAAATGAATGTTACACTCAGTTAAACTGTAAGAAGTGTAAGAAAAATGGTCATCATGCAGCCTTGTGTTATGAACAAGAGTCAAAATTTCGTAGAAGGTTTGAAGAACCTACATTTCTGAATGAACAGTCAGGAAATGGTTCAAATTTAGATGAGTCAAGCAATGAGCAAGAACATTCTGACTCAGAAAAGGACAAGAAACATGTTGGTGTGATGACTATGAAGGCAGTACAAAGGCAAATGGTGAAGCCGAGTTTACCTTCATGTGCTCTGCCTACTGCAAGTGGAAAAATAAGCAGCTCAAAGGGAAATCTTTGGGTAAATACTAGGTTATTCTTTGATACAGGTTCCCAGTGTTCCTTTATAACTAGGGAATTAGCTGAAAGGCTTAAATTAAGCCCAGTAGATGAAATGTCTCTTGGTATTGATGCATTTCGTTCTGAGACGAAGAAAGGAAGTTTTCCTGTTGTAAATGTAGTTATCAAATTGGGGAAAAGAAGAGCCAGAGTTAAATTACTCGTAGTTGATGACATGGTAATTAGCATCCACACTCCAGGACTAGCAAAGGCTGCAAATGTGTTAAAGTCTAATGGTCACAAGTTGGCTGATGAAGATATTGATAGTGATGTACTTGATAACATTGGCATTGTTATTGGTGCCTTACATTTCAGTCAGTTTGTTAGTGGTATTAACAAGTGGGATGTCTATACTTTGATGGAAACACCAGGTGGTGTCATGTTGTATGGCCATATTCCTCGTGATACTCAACATGGGTCCAGTAGTGTACAAAACCAACTTGTTATGCGAGTAGGAACACAGGTTTTTCCTACAGCTACTCAAGAGTTGATTGATGAGGCCAAAAGGCCAGTTAATAAGTTGTTGAGTGAAGAGGCCATAGAGCCTGTTAATAAGTTGTTGATTGAAGAGGCCATAGAGCCTGTTAATAAGCTGCTGATTGCAGAGGCCATAGAGCCTGTTTATAAGTTGTGGGAGCCAGAGAGTATTGGAGTAAAGCAAGAAGTGCGTTACGAAGATAAAACTACACTTAGAAGTTTTACAGATTCCGTTCCCTTGAAGCCTATCCACACTCCTCTCCTACACAATTTTCAGAGTGCCTTTGGACAAATGAAGTCTCTAATAGAACAGTTGGAGGAAATATTGGAGAATGTTCATGTGGGTAATTTGTTGGATGCTTGTACCAGTGAAGAGAAACAGTTTGATATATGCAATACTGCAGATGTAGAGTGGGAAAAGACCAAAATATCACTGCAAGCGCTAAATTCCAACAATGCAAGACTTCAAAGGGTACTGGATCAGCGACTTCCTAAAGAATCTAGATCTCCTAACGTATCAATCTTTAGTTTAATCTGGAATATAAATACAGACAAGTTGTCGTTGAAAGGTCTGAAGGCTAGAGATGAAGTGCTGACCAAACAGAAACTTCTGTCACTGGTGGGTATATTTTTGGACCCCTTAAGTCTAATATCACCCTTACTAAGAAGAGGGAAATTTCTCATTCAGAGAGCTTGGTCTGAAAAGCTCTCATGGGAATATCTGTTGTCAGAAGTATACGAAGAGGAATCATCAAATTATGAAAGATCTGAACATCAAGCTACCCAAAGGGCTAAAGAATTGTGGGCACGCATAAGCTTTGATGATAAATTGTAGTACTGATGGGGAGACCCTCCATTTTTTCCTTTTTGGAGGGGCCCAGGATGTCTTGAATATATTTCAAGACAGTTTATTTGTACGTACATTATGTAAGTGTTATTTTGCATATAGTTTCGTTTATTGTGACGTAAGTGCATGAATGTATACTTTTAGACTTAGCATGTATACTTATTAATTTCTATCATGTATACATGTATATTCGTATGTATAATGTGTAGTTTATTACGGAGGCTGGCCGTAGAAGACGTGGAGAAAGGAATGTAGGTCACTAATGGATTTTAGCCATTAACCCTTCACCTCCTTGATAACGTTTATTGCATCGCCTCGTTGAACAAAGAACTGTTGTAAGCAAGTCATAACTCAACTTAGTCCTAGTACCAAGGACCCCGACAAACTAGAGGAGTTTGTGGGACTTTCTTATAAAGTTAGTTGCCGTCGTGAGATGCTACGGGGCACTCATGTTTGTTGTCCTCGTGAGACGTTACGAGACACTCAAGTAGAGGAACCAATAGAGATCCGTGGATCAGAAGATACGTTTTTGATTCGGAGTCCCGTGATTGCTGACGACATCAGGGTTATCCGGACAGATAAGTACAGAGTTATTATATTTCTAACAATATTTATAACTACGTGTGAGGGACAGAATGAGCTCATTTAATTGAACACTCGTAGGTAGAATGTATGTTAGAAAATGTATTATTCTGTATGAGGAAGTTCTAATTTAAGGTGAGGAGAGTTTATTTAAATATTCACATATCAGCAGTTCATAAACCCCCATATAAAATATTTGCATGTATGTTTATGCATGTAATATTAATTATATTTTATTGGTAGAGGATTTAATTTTGAGATCGTGGTAGGCCTCTACTGAAGCCGTGTCAGGATTTCCGAATTTAGGGGGTTATAAGATCGAAGGGTAAATAACACACAGGAAATCCTCCACATTACCGTTAAAATTTATATGAAGATTGTCATCAACTTCTGATAATAATTGTCTGGATCCGATAAGAATAGATTGGGTTTTAGTTTCATTAAGTAACAGACCATTTTTTAGAAAGTAACGTTTAGCCATATACAAAATTTCTTCTGCTCTACGAATAATATTTTCTAAATCATTAATTTCTCCTTCAATTAAGATTTGAGTATCGTCAGCATATTGAATGACATAACAGTTAGGTAAATATTTTACTAGATCGTTTACATATATTAGAAAAAGTATAGGTCCTAGGATCGATCCCTGAGGGACCCCAAACAATACCTTCTTGCGACTTGAAACTACATCTTTTATTCTGACTGACTGGTAGCGGTTTTTTAAATAGTTCTCGAACCAGCTTGGGTCAATGTTCATTTTTTTGCATTTTTCTAATAGAATGGTATGGTGTACACTATCAAAAGCTTTAGAAAGATCGAGTAGTAGTAGCAATGATATTTTCTTATTATCTATATTTTTGTATATTTCATCTGATATTTTCAATAAGGCAGTTTCAGTTGATAATTTTGGCCTGAAACCGTGTTGACTTTTTGCAATAAGTTTATTTTTTTCAAGAGACTCACTTAACTGATTTGCAACAATCTTTTCAAGTATCTTTGATAAAATTGGTAGTAAAGAGATTGGTCTATAGTTAGAGACGTCGTCAGGATTTCCATTTTTAAAACCAGGAATTACATGGGGATTTTTCTATAAATCTGGGTAAATATTGGTAACTATGGAAGTATTGATTATTACCGTCAGATAATATGCTATTACAAATAATGAATCTCTAATAAAACGAAAACAAATTCCATCTGATCCATATGCATTAGAGTCTTTCAGATTTTTTATTACTAAGATTACTGTATTACAATCTACTGTAGTAGGGTTAAAGACATCATTACTTCTATTGAATGCACTATGTTCTTCAAGATTAACATTATTATTATTATTACTACCATCATCACTATTATCATTACCATTACTACCACCATCATTATTATTTACACCATTATCAACATTTCTATTATTATTACTACTACCATCATCATTATTATTACCACCATTACTATTATTGATTTCATTTATTATTTCTTTTTTTGTTTTTTCAAAGGTTTTTTCCCCACTTCAGCGAAAAAATTATTGAACTCTTCTGCTTTAGCACTTACATCTACCTCATCGGGTATAATTGATATGTTACTACTTTTATTACAGTGTATATTACGAATATGATTTTGTCGCAATTCTTGAGAGGACTTAACAAAATTATATATCACTTTGGCAATTTAGTATAGTTAAAACTACTCTAAATGGCTGAATAGCAAAATTAAACATCTGATAAGAGTTAAAAGGGGGTTATGTAGGAGCTTAAAATAAGGAGATGAACAGTTCAGGCAACATTATTTAGAATTAGAGATAAAAAAGGTAAGAGGCAAAGAAAAATCGCGAGATTAAGATGGAGCACCAGTCAATCATATAATAATCGTCCTGACTCTTCTGTGGACAAACAAAGCTCTTGACTAACTTCTTGGCCGTACTGCAACTGTTGTTAAAGTGGGTTAGCTTGCAAAATCTTGGCTGAAGGAGTATGAACTAACCTAGCCTCAATAATACCCCTGTTTATGAACTGATCTAGCACAAAATATACCTAGATGATAAAGCAGGTTAGCCCACTAACCCCTGGTATAGTGTGACAGGTCCATCAGTTTCAGACACTAATAATTAAAGTAGATTTTTCCTCAGCAATTGCATCTGGCCAAAGCATTTTTAGCCAAAACCACTCAATAGCATCAAAGAGGGTTGTAAGAAAAGTTAGCCATTATAAATACGAGAAGAATTGCATCTAAAATGCTCATTTAAGTATAATAGCCTTATATAATTGCAATTTTGTTGCATAGTATATACAAGACTAAGGAATTTACTGTGTAACATAAGAATCCTGCATATCTTGTTTTTACTCCTGAGTGTTTTCAGCAAGAGTTACGCTCTCTTGGTTTTACGTACAAGATGTGTATTTTTATTCTTTCATGTGTCTGGAGTCTTGGAGCTTGATTGTCTGCTGTTACTAGTCATATTCACAATGATATTACATCTTTTTATATATATTTTCAATATATTTTGTGAATGTTTTATTTTTTATTTGCATATAGCTAAGGTGGTGTATGCAGATTCAATCAATATTTTTTAAATCCAGACTCCTGTAGGTAGCGTGGCCGAGCGGTCTAAGGCGCTGGTTTAAGGCACCAGTCTCTTCGGAGGCGTGGGTTCGAATCCCACCGCTGCCAGTAGTTTTACATAGGCACATGCACGGATACACTGATCATAATGTTAAAGTGGTTCTTAACCATATTTTGTGTAGCTCCCACTTTCAATTAGTTAGATAGCCCAACGCCCCCTCTCATTTGGGAAAGGCAGGAAATGTGAATAAATATTCTTAATGTGGATGACAAAATAATTTTACTAACAAATGCAGTGTATAAGATTTACAAAATACGTAGATAAAAAGTGAATAATGTCTAAAATTGTTAAATGATCTCCATTGTGACTTAATGACTTCCTTTTGCCCGAACGTTCTTCTTGCCCTGATGCCAGATTCATAGTAGAAATATATTTTTCCTATGGCCAGAAAGTTTTATCTTTAGTAGTGAGTGCATTATTTGAAACGTAATCTTTTTCAACATGTAATGTATTCAATGTTTAGCTTTTAAGTAAATATAACAGCCCTGGCATGTATAATAGAATTGCTATTGAAGTAAAAAAAAGATAATTTTATTATGTTAGCTCACCTCTCCCCTCAGTGCCCCCCAAAACTTTGCTGCCCACTTCATCAAGCCCAGCGCCCTCCAGGGAGCGCTATCGCCCAGGTTAAGAACCACTGAACAGAGAATACTTAGTACTTACTTGAAGCTGAGTGAGCTAAACTACTAATAATTTAATTTACAAACGTAGAAAGGCTTCGTATTATCTTCAGCAGAAAACTTTTTGACATCACATGATTGATTGATTTTACCTGTAATAGAGATTTTGGGTTACTTGTAAGAACGGAATTTTTAAATGCAATAATGAATATCTTGACACAATATGAAAGGACGGGCAAGGAAGGGGAAGGAATAGAGTCTTTGTTTCGCGATTGTGTGTGTGTGGTCAACATTCGTTTGTCCTTCATTTAGTCTTAATTGATTCGATATGGTGCGAGTTTTATAGAATTTCGCGTGGATACATACACTTTACCCTAAGCAGAGTTGAGTATATTTCATATCCCACCTCAAACGATGTTCAGCATAGATTTTCAACTTTTCATATGTGGTCCTTTATGTTTGATCTGGTCGGAAATCTCTCTTTTACTTGTTACATTAATAGTGGGTTACAGTAGTAATGTTGTCAACTTATTTTACAAAATTATTAAAAGATCTTACATTTCTTTGTCTTAGTTATTTCCTGATATGTATATTGTTACTTATGACTTTCCAGCCATCAAATAATTTGATGTTTGGTTTATAAAGTATTAGGTGTCACGTGTAAACATACATATAAACAATGCACCTGCAAATATGCTAGTAGGAGAGCTTCTCAGGAGTCGTAACCCAAGGGTGTCCTAAGATTATTCATATTTTCAAGGCAAGTCACCTAATCTAATCTAACTTAGCAATTTACGGGATTATTTAACTTTACATGGGACACTCATTTTTACAAGATCCCAAGTACGTACTGAATGTCATGAACAGTATTCTCGGAATAACTATATCACATCAATTGTGATGAGATATTTACATTTAAAAACCAATTAACTCTGGAAAATAACAGTAATATCTATAGGGGTTGTATACGACTGTGCCTTACGTATGAAAGCTATTCAGAATGAACTGTTTGACGCTACATTTGAATAATCTCTATACACTGATGTCGTTTTCTTTGTGATATTAGTACTGTCTGCAGTGCCAGTATTTTAAACAGTAAATTCTAAAATTATATCCTTATTAACTTGCAGATCAAGCTCTTCATCTTCAAGTTTTTCAAATTATCTTTCTAGTTCTTTTTTTTTAATCCAGTTTATTTCCAAATTTTCTGTATTTTCTTCGAGCTTACTATTTTCCCTCCCTTTACTTATCTTGTATTTTTCTTTCCATATTCTAGATTTTCTCATCCATTTTTTACCATATATGTTAGAAAGTTTGAGAGATCTCTGAACTCGATCTTTAGCTTTCTCATAGCTATACGCTTCCTCCTGCAGACTCTCCATTACCCTCACCCCCTCCCCATTTATTGCAGGGAAGAAACAAATGTCATTTTGCAGTTGTCCTGTAATTGATCGCCTTTCAAAAATACCAGTTTTACGCAGATTAACTCAAGCCTCTTGAAAAAGCAGATATCCTTTTCAATAAACCATTTACCTGGTAATAAACCCACTGACTTGATATTTACTTTTAGTGTTGGTGAACAGCTATCTTGAGAAAAACAATCATAACATGCAACTCAAGGCATGTTTGTAGAGATAGATGGCAGATCCTCGTTTTATTATTATTTTATGTGCTTAACTAATCATTATTAGAAGAAAATTTGTATAACCAATAAATGAAACTACAATATCAAGTTAATCAATGGCAATAAAAGCTCCTCCGGTTTAAAAAAAAAAAAAATGACCTCGATGCTAGATCCTTTGTAATTTTTTCCTCTGCAGAGTTTGGCAAAAGATTTCTTAAATTTTCATGCAATTACTCTTATAAAACAAATTTAGATGTAATTACGGAATCTGCTGCCTTTTCCTATCTTGAAAATAATATAACTTTTGTTCTCACATATGATGGTTTGTCGTATGGCATATCACGTAGACTCCAAGAGCCGCTAGATGACAGAGTGCGCACTTGAAAACCCACTCATGAGATAGGACAGTATACGAAGAGCTTGTCAGTTAGTTGAAGTTAGACCTTGCCGGGGGACAGAACTTATGTCCATAGATAGAAGTCTCCCCCTAAGGGGGCGGGAACTGTGAGGTGACAGGCACTAGAGAAATGGGAGCTTTGAGGTATAAATATCATGTAGCTTCTGAATAAATTAAGTATGAAGAAGAGAGGCTTATCTGTCTTCATCTCACATGCTGTAGCCTTTGGCCTGTTAAATAAGTCGTCAACACGACATCTGGTGGCAGCTTCAGCATAAATCCATGCCGTTACTACAGTGAAGAGAAAAAAATTTAGAATACAGACGATACATATAAAAAGCATCTCTGGAAGAAATGTTCGAGTGAGAAGAAATTTCTAGACGCTTACAAGCAGCAACGCCAAGAAAAGTGCCTCAGGCAGCTCCAACCACGCTCACAGTATTGAGTAACAAGAGCCAGCCATCCCTATCCCCCGTCCCCGTATTGGCAAGGTTCCCCACAGTAAGAAATGTTCCATGCCTTCTGACTCAGAAGCCAAATCTACTGAAAGTTCGTTCACAAAGACTGGGACACATCAGCTGGGAGAAAGAGTCAGCGCTCTCCATGTATATCACCGTATGCCGCACTGTGACCCGGGCTTTGAGAGAAAATGCTCCTACCAGGAGTTATTTGTTGCCGGATCCGACTAAGAAGATGGTGAATCGCCTATTTTACAAGTCATATGGACAACTTCGGAGAGAAAATCATCGAGTTCAGATGAAAGAAAAAACCTCTCCTCCAGTGCCTGTGGCTGTGACATCCTTCAAGCAGCATCCCAAAATAGCTAAGTACTTGTGATTTGTATCCAGTGAGTAATGGGACAATTGTTAAAAGAAATTGAGGTCAGAGGTCTCCGCCATTTTTACTTTGTAGTTGTGCTTTGATTCAGCCACCCCGCATATAAAAGGGAGTATGGCTTTAGTAAAATTAATAAAAGTAGAATTTTTGTATCCATTACTAACATGGTTGGGGTCCCGATTTTTGAACTTTACCAACACTTCTACCGGGGCAAACGTTTCTTCCAATTCCCTGGTTGTGAATCTCTTGGGTTCTGGGCTTGGTTGTTCTTCCTCCTCTCAATCATCTGCTTCTCCAGAATAGATATGATATGACTCTCCGAGAACGTTATAAAACAGAAAAGAAACGTGTCAGATCTCTCATCAGTGTAAGTAAAAAAGACTTTTACAAAAAACAATTTAATGACTCTATAGACATGATACAGCAGCAACATGGAAAGTGATAAGAAGCATGATACCAAATGAAAAGAGTGCCTCAGAAAGTTATGAAAATATTACGGAGTTGAAAGACAAAGCAGATAATTTTAATAACTATTTTGCTAACGTTGGCAAAAATACATATGAAATAACTCAAGAAAACATCAACTCAGTGAATATGAGTAATTGCTTAAATGACAATTCTTCCAATGAAAACACAAGAGAGTACTTCAAGATAAATCCTATCGATTGTGCTACCCTAATTCTTACCATAAAGAGCCTAAGAAACTCTGGCTCTTATGGTTCAGATGGTATACCATTTCAGTTCATCAAAGATGCTCTACCCATGATTGCATCCAATATTCTAACTATTATGAACACTTCCATTGTTACTAAAAAGTTTCCTGACTCTTGGAAAATATCACATGTAATACCTCTGCATAAAAAGGGGGACAGAGAAGATGTGACAAACTATCGTCCCATTTCCCTGCTACCCATTTTCTCTAAAATATTAGAAAAAATTGTTGCATGCCAACTTACGTCATATTTAGAATCAAATAGACTACTAACGATTAACCAACATGGTTTCAGACCAAAACTCTCGACGGAAACTGCACTGCTTAAAGTTACGAATAATGTATATAATAATATAGATATGAAAAAAAATATCTTTGCTCTTATTAATAGACTTATCAAAAGCCTTCGACAGTGTAAACCATGAAATTCTTTTAAGTAAATGTATTAACTTAAATATTGATCCAAGCTGGTTTAGCGAGTATCTATCTAATCGTAAACAGTCCATACGTCTTAACAACATTATCTCTGTGCCAAAAAATGTATCATTTGGTGTTCCACAGGGATCAGTACTTGGTCCTATCCTCTTCTCCATTTACGTAAATGATCTATCTTCTTTCATTTCTGACTGTCTAGTCGTACAATATGCAGATGACACTCAACTACTCCTTAGTGGTGATATTAATAATCTCCCAGAGCTAACTTTAAGAGCAGAAAACACTCTGTC
>JAXCGZ010022644.1:145000-152500 GCA_037179515.1 Halocaridina rubra | reverse complement strand
ATTGTCCTTATATTCAGCATGCCTGGACTGATGGCATCTATCGGTGTCAGAATGGTACCCGGCCGTAAAACTGAACAATACCATATACTAACCCTAAGCGTTTGGTGGGAAACAGCGATCACTTCACATTGGAAGAGATAGAGATCAAGAATAGATTCTTGTTTATAAGGAGTATATATATGATGTCCATGATCATGGGTTTAATTTCTTTAAGCAGCTGCTTTTGGCACAAATGGGTCAAGTACTCTCATGACAAATTTTAGAACGCCCACTGTAGTGAGCCAGAGTAAAACCGATTCTAAAAGGGCTATCGACGAGGATGGGATTCGAACCCACGCAGGGAGACCCTATTGGATTAGCAGTCCAACGCCTTAACCACTCGGCCACCTCGTCATGTTATGGGTGAAGAGGCAGAAAGCTTTTGAAATAAATACCAGTTTGGTCATGATATATAACGGAAGGAAATACTGTTATTGATTTTTAAGGGACTGTGTAATTCCTCTTAAGGTTGAGGATATAAATACCTTTCGTAAATTTTATGGCTTTGAAAAAATCAACATTTTCGTCTTGACCTTAAAATTATCACTATCGTGTTAGCGACCGTGACAGGACTCGAACCTGCAATCTTCGGATCCGAAGTCCGACGCCTTATCCATTAGGCCACACGGTCTTCCTTCTGAGATGAGGAAGGTCATCTGTATAATTATTTATATCGTGTAAAAAAATAAAAAATAAAAAAAGGCAAAATTTGAGGCATTAGGTGGGGAAGGGATATTTCATGTTTTGACATAAGGGTCTCTCTTGGAATCTTACGACACACAGGGGAACACGGAGGAAGTATTCTAACCCCCTTCCTCAGGGGGAATAATGATAATAATAAGTCATAATAATATTAAATAATAATAATAATGGTGATAATAACAACAACATTACAGTAATAAGGATAACAATAATGACAAGAATAAAATAATAATCACAGAAAACAATAATAGTAATAATGATAATACTAAAAATACTATCACTGATACTTTTACAATAATAATTAAATGATAATAGTAATAATGTAATGATATTAATAATGTGACCCCCTGAGGGAGAGGGGTAAGAATACTTCCTCCGTGTTCCCCTGCGTGTCGTAAAAATGGACTAAATGGGGTGGAGTGAGGGGACTTGGAATACCCTCCTCTGTATTTTTCCCCAATGAGTCAAGGTATCTTGCTTTTACTAAGCCACCCCCTTGTAAGGGGGAATATGGCTTCTGTATATGCATGGATGGATTAATAATGGTACAATAACAGTGCTGACAAACACTAAAAGATAATAATGATACTTATAATGATGATAATATTAATGATAATAGTAATAATACTAATAATAATAAATAATACTTATGGTAGAAACAAATAAGAACAAAGATTGTAATAAATAAAATTAATTGTTAATAAACAAGAATATTATGTTATTTCCAAAATTACTCTTTTCAAACTTGAATGAAACCTACTGGATAAAATGGGATCAGTTACAAGTGTGACACCGGGACAGGCAAGAAAATGGCCCTCATCAAGAAAGGCCCTGGCTCGAAGAAAACATTAAGACGAAGAAAAAGTAAAAATTTAAGGACAAGGTAGAGATGAAGGTAATGATGCACTATAGGAAAAGGACAGGCTGAAAGAGTAGTCGAAGTGAAGTACTGAGGACTAGAGATATGTCAGGATTACGCACTGAGACGACGATAGATCCGTTTTTTGAAGGAAGATGGGTTATAATAATTAGGAAAGACAGAAGGGGAAAGAGAGTTCCAGAGGCTGGAGGTAGATGGGAAGAAGCAGTCGCTACACTGACCAATGTGTGAGCTACAAATCTCCACACACTGCCTGTGACGCGCCACTTGACATGTGTTGTGTGGCCACGGCAGTGGAGGAGGGATGCAACTCACCAACTCATCATAGCAGCGATAGAAAAGAGGTAGGGATGACAACTTACGGTGAAGAGAAAGATAATCCAGATTAAAAGTTAGAGAAGGGTCATTAATAAGTCTGACTGCCTTAGATTCAACCCTATCAAGGAGATAAGTATATGAAGAAGCACCCCAATTGTGCGAGTAGTATTCTAAGCAGAAACGGATAAGACCTTTATATGAAGTAATTGTAAAGAGGAAAAGTAACAACAAAAACGAAGTAGAACCCCCAATTTTTTGGATGCAGATTTATACATTTTTCTTGTCATTCCTCCAAGACAAGTTAGAGGCTATTTGGATTCCTAATATGTTAATAGAATTAAGAGGATATATTTCGATAGTATCAAAGACAATAGGGCTATCAGAAGGAGAAGATGATAAAGCGGTAGACAGCAGCTGTGTCTTAGAGGTGTTACATTTTGGGTCTCCAACTCAGATGCCCTCTGCAGATTTGAATTGAAAGTAGAAGAAAGAGTAATACGAGACTGATTACGAGTAGCAGATGAAGGTTGTGAAGAAATGGCAGAGGAAAAATGAAGAGTAGAATCATCTGCTAAGGTGTGAAGAAGAGAGGAGGATGGGGACTTGAGGAGATTGTTGATGAAGAGTTGGAACAAAGTAAGTGAAAGAACAGAGCTCTGTGGAACACCACTGGTAACAGGGAAAGGGCTAGATGTTGCACTGTCAACAATCTCAGATCTAAAATGGTCAGAAAGAAAACTGGAAATCAGAGAACAGAGAGAAGGGATAAAGGCATAAGCAGAGAGTTTGGCCAACAGAGCCTGTGCCAGACTCTGTCAAAAGCCTTAGAGATATCAAGGGCAATGACGAAGGAGTCCCCATAGTTCCTCTGAGAAGATGACTATACATGAGTAAGATAGGACAGTAGGTCATCAGTTGATCTTCCCTTGTGGAAGCCGTACTAGTGATCGGAGATAAACGAGTTAGATGCAAGATGTTTCAAAAAGTGAGAATTGAGGAAAATTTCAAATATTTTGGTGATATATGAGGTTGGGGCAGTAGATTGGTAGTTTGAAGGAATAGAACGGTTACCCTTCTTAGGAACAAGTTGCACTAGAGCATGCATCCAAGATAAAGGATAGATGCTGGTTGACAGAATGAGGCAAAAACGACTGCAAAGTACAGGAGCCAGTTCATCTGCAAACTTCTTAATGAACCTTGCAAGGAAACAATCGACAACAGATGCTTTGTTCGTCTTTAACGAGCGAAGAACCTTACGAACTTTGCGTGAAGAAAGATGAGGGAGGGCATAGGGTTAAGTAAGGGGTAAAAAAGGGAAAGAATTGTTTATGGAAGAGTTAGCAGAAAAATGAGAGCCAAAGAGAGTGACTGTCAGTGGTAGAGCAAGCTATAGAACCATCAAAACGAATGAGATGAGGAAAGCTTGAGTTACAGAAGTTCTTGAAGAGATTTTTGGCTAAGGACCAGAAACATTTGTAAGTGGGAAAAGAGTTAAGGTCATCAACTTTCCTTCTTATAAAGTAAGCTTTAGACCTTCGAATCAAAGCAGTACAGTGGTTCCTAGCTGATATAAAAGCAGAGCAAGTTAAATCAGAAAAGAGGCTTGGTACAACAGTTGTGACTGATCCCTGGCCTGAATAGCCATGGAGCAGGCACGGTCAAACCAAGGATTAGGGGGAGAAAATGCTGGCAAATTTTGTGACTACCTAATCAGGGGTGTTGGACCGAAAGCAGTAGTCATCCCACGGGAATTCAAAGAGGAAATTACATAAATCTTCATGTTGTTTACGCTCAAATTGCCAAAGGCGTCGCTGAATGGAAGGAATTGATGGAGGGGGAGCGAAAATGGAAGAGATTGTTGGCTGTGTATTCGTGTTGATTCGGAACACAAGTAAGATGTTTGATAATCTGCTCCACATCATGAGTAATAGAGAAAGTAGGGGCGTCACTTCCTCCCACATCAATGTTAGAAGAAGTAAGCCACTCCCTGTGGTGTACATAGAAGTCCCCAATATATAAAACTTCAGAAAGTGGGTGAGCAGATATCAAGGATTCATAGCAAGAGGACAAATATTTAAAGAAGACACAAAGTCAGTGGAGTTTGGAGAGCAGTAACCGATGCAAAGGAATATAGTGGTACTAGAGAGATAGATTTTCAGCCAGAGAACATCAAAGTCAGGAGATTCAAGGTCCATGAGCCTTGCAATAGGAGTGTTTGCATTGCAATAGTCACAGACCCCACCTTTGGAATGGAAACAAGTTTACAGGTTATAGTGAGTGATTTGATATGGGTCAGTGGAAGCATAGCTAGACAGCTGGGTTTCAGAAAGGAGAGGAGGAGCTTAGGGAGGAATGTACCCAAGTACTGTTCCACAGATGAAAGAGAGTTCAGACCTCTAATGTTAGAAGAGTGAAGCATGAAAGCAGATCTATCAGAAGATGCAAGGTTAAGGGAAGAAGCATTACTACCGCCAAGCATGTTTACCCTCACGCCAATAGTGGAATCAGTTAGATCCACGGAGATTCTTAGCACCCCTCTATGCTGGGTACTGACTGCAATAAGCTGTTAACCTTCCATAAGTGTAGCTAATATGACGAAAAAGAGAGCAAAAAGAAACCTGCTGAGTGTTTGAACTTGCCATATTTAATGGGATGGTAAGAGATGTGTAATGAATACACCAGAATATTTGGTGTAGATGTAGGCATAAGGAAAGAACCATGCCTAAAGGAAGACTCAACCTGGAGTTGTCTGGACCAGTCCTAGTTGAATCTGTAGTACCTCCAGTCATAGTATTTCAACAGGCGGCCGTTGCCATGGCCAACCTACTATATATATATATATATATATATATATATATATATATATATATATATATATATATATATATATATATATATATATATATATATATATATATATCACAGCAAATATGTGTCCTAGGTTCAAGTCCCGGTCGTGGTATAAAAATTATTCATGTTTTCACATATGGTGATAATTCTTGGTCCCAAATGATATTGATACTTGAATTAAATGCGAAAACAAAGCCACGAGTGAGGTTTGGGGAAATTGTAATATGAACAGAGTAGCTTTCAGATAGAATACGTTAATTCCTAGTATAGCACATGTAGTTGTAAGGTTTGTTTCCCTTTTAGACCTTCTTTGGTGTAGTTGGTAGTGCCTTGGTGCAGTAATTGCGTCCTAGGATCAAGACCCGGTTGGGGTAAAATATATTCATGTTTTCACATATGGTAATGTGATTATCCAAATAAGAACTAGAACTACAGAAATGAACCGTCCTGCTGCTTGGTTCCTCTGTTTTTCGACTAGAGAAGTAATGCAATCTCATCCAGATGTGATTCACACCTACATTTATCATGTTATAGAGACTTTTTGCTCATGATTTATACTTAATATCATATGAAGTCGTAAGTATACTTTTAGGAAAAAGTTTCATGTTTTATATTGAACTGTTGTTACTATAGAGAAGGACAAAAGACATTTCATGATTTATCTCTTATTTTTTTGTCTATCTTTCCTATAATGTGTCTCTCCCTTTATCATGGTTTATCTTTTTAGTGGTTTTTAATCTATAGTTCCTTTTAATTTTTAATGGTTATATTCATGTTGAAAGGATGATCATATGTGTATTTATGATCCTTTTATTATAATTTGAAACTTAGGTTATGTACAATATTATTGAAGCTTCATTAGTGAAACCTATCTTTTTTTTCAAATTAAAACTCGCTCATTTCTTTTATTTGCCTTTTATGGGCTTCTTATATTTATCCTCATTTTCTTTGCGTTTCTGTCTACGAAATTCTGTGTTCATGGAAAAGCTTCGAATGTTCATGTTCATTAAGTCTTCATCGTAATTGTCATATTGTTTGTGGAATTTCTTTTGTAATTGGCGTAGTATGTGCTATAGCGGCAATTCGTAAACTAATGATAAAATCGATGGAAGTGGACAGAGTTGCTGGATTGACAAGATATGCAATTCAAGTCATCAAAACTCCACTTGGAGCGACTGAAGGCTAGTGATTGTGAGCGGAGTTTAGCTTGCATTGGCTGGAAGTGATGGCCGATAATCTCTCAAAATGACCCCATGTGACGGATTTAAAATTTCCTAACAATGGTTCTATGGGCGTTTATTTGCTCAAAAACGCAAATATGCGTTTATTTTTCTTGCAAATTAAGTTGAAGTGCAACAATCAACTATGTTAGAATTTCCCACTCTCTTAATCGGCCTGTTGGTCTAGGGGTATGATTCTCGCTTCGGGTGCGAGAGGTCCCGGGTTCAACTCCCGGACAGGCCCGGATGGACTTTTGAACGTTAATTGACGTATTAAGTTGAACGGTATTTTTAAAGAAATGATAAGTTTCAGGCCTGCGGTTTTACTTAGTATTTCTCTCACACCTTTAAGTACATTCATCGTACAAGTATGACAATACGACCAAAGAGATCGAAACATACGGACATATTGTACTTCCCTAAAAAGTTTGCCGTGGAAGAGAACCTCTTTAAATATATATATATATATATATATATATATATATATATATATATATATATATATATATATATATATATATATATATATATATATATTTTTTATTATTATTATTATTACGTATGCAAAACATTTTTCGAAAGTGCTGTTATAAAAGGGATATTAACCCAGTAAAAAAAACAGTGATTGGCTCTGTGTGTGTGTGTGTGTGTGTGTGTGTGTGTGTGTGTGTGTGGTGTGTGTGATTACCTAATTGTGTTTACGGGAAAGAGCTCAACGCTCGTATCTTCCCGTCTCCTGATCGGTTCCATTTTATACTTAGTGATGCTTATCATACCTGTCCTTAAAACTATGGATTGAGATAGCATTAACTACCTCCTCGCTTAGCCAATTCCAATTATCAACTACACTTACACTGAAAAAGTATTTCCTTACATCTGCAAAGAACTTTTCTTACGAAGCTTCAAACTATAACCTCTAGTTCTAGAGCCAGCCATATCAAAATATCGATCCCTATCCACTCTATCATAACCATGAAGGAATTTAAAGACTGTTACCATATCCCCCCTCACTCTTCTAGCTTCGAGTGATGGTAAGTCTAATTCCCTCAGCCTCTCATCATAACTGAGATTGCGTATTTCTGGCACCAGTTTCGTGGCATGTCTTTGAACTTTTTCAAGCTTAGCTATGTGCTTTTTCAAGTGCGGATTCCAAAAGGGGGCTGCATATTCGAGTTTTGGCCTCACATAGGTTACATAAATATTTCTGAACATTTCCTTGTCCATGTGCCTGAAGGCTACCCTTACATTTGATAAGAATGCATATGCTGCCCTTACTATGCCATTTACATGTATTTCTGGAGACAAATCTGCCAGTATGTTTACTCCTAGATCTCTCTCATTTTCTGTCTCTTGAAGTTGTACTCCAGCCACCGAGTAGTCAAGCTTGGGCCTTCTTGCACTTGTACCCATTCTCATTACCTTACATTTTGAAGTATTGAATTTCATTAGCCACTTTTCTGACCACTCATGCAGATTATTTAGATCCTCCTG
>JAXCGZ010022644.1:115000-140000 GCA_037179515.1 Halocaridina rubra | reverse complement strand
GAGTTGATGTTTCAAATGAGTCTTTTACCCTATTTAGATATATTAGAGTACCCATTACTTTTTTATAAATTTCATCTATATGCATTTCAAAATTCATGTAACGGTCAAAATAGACACCTAGGTTCTTTACCGAGTTCATTGGCTTAATGATATTACCGTTAAAATTTATATGAAGATTGTCATCAACTTCTGATAATAATTGTCTGGATCCGATAAGAATAGATTGGGTTTTAGTTTCATTAAGTAACAGACCATTTTTTAGAAAGTAACGTTTAGCCATATACAAAATTTCTTCTGCTCTACGAATAATATTTTCTAAATCATTAATTTCTCCTTCAATTAAGATTTGAGTATCGTCAGCATATTGAATGACATAACAGTTAGGTAAATATTTTACTAGATCGTTTACATATATTAGAAAAAGTATAGGTCCTAGGATCGATCCCTGAGGGACCCCAAACAATACCTTCTTGCGACTTGAGACTACATCTTTTATTCTGACTGACTGGTAGCGGTTTTTTAAATAGTTCTCGAACCAGCTTGGGTCAATGTTCATTTTTTTGCATTTTTCTAATAGAATGGTATGGTGTACACTATCAAAAGCTTTAGAAAGATCGAGTAGTAGTAGCAATGATATTTTCTTATTATCTATATTTTTGTATATTTCATCTGATATTTTCAATAAGGCAGTTTAAGTTGATAATTTTGGCCTGAAACCGTGTTGACTTTTTGCAATAAGTTTATTTTTTTCAAGAAACTCACTTAACTGATTTGCAACAATCTTTTCAAGTATCTTTGATAAAATTGGTAGTAAAGAGATTGGTCTATAGTTAGAGACGTCGTCAGGATTTCCATTTTTAAAACCAGGAATTACATGGGGATTTTTCCATAAATCTGGGTAGATATTGGTAACTATGGAAGTATTGATTATTACCGTCAGATAATAAGCTATTACAAATAATGAATCTCTAATAAAACGAAAACAAATTCCATCTGATCCATATGCATTAGAGTCTTTCAGATTTTTTATTACTAAGATTACTGTATTACAATCTACTGTAGTAGGGTTAAAGACATCATTACTTCTATTGAATGCACTATGTTCTTGAACATTATTATTATTATTACTACCATCATCACTATTATCATTACCATTACTACCACCATCATTATTATTTACACCATTATCAACATTTCTATTATTATTACTACTACCATCATCATTATTATTACCACCATTACTATTATTGATTTCATTTATTATTTCTTTTTTTGTTTTTTCAAAGGTTTTTTTCCCCACTTCAGCGAAAAAATTATTGAACTCTTCTGCTTTAGCACTTACATCTACCTCATCGGGTATAATTGATATGTTACTACTTTTATTACAGTTATTGGAAAGCATGGTTTTAGCAATTTTCCATGTATCAGAGATATTGCCTTTAGCGTTTTGAAATTCATTTTTGTAATACTGTTACTTAATAATGATTTTACTTGTTTCTTATGCTCTGTAAACTTTTCTCTTAAAGGGATATTATCTCTTTGTAGTTTTACTTCATTTTGTAGTTTGTCTCTTTCTTTCATAATGTTTTTTATGTCATCTGTTATCCAAGGAGCGGGGGGACGAAATATTTCTCTTGTCACGAGTGGTGCACATCGATCTATACATGATGATAAGACACTGGTTAAAATATTTACTTGTGTATTAATATTATCGGTATATAGAATTTCATTTAATTTATGTACTTCATTCATAAGTAAACTACAAAGTAATTCTTGTGAATAATTTCTTAAGCAGGGAACTTTTAGTAGGATGTTTATGTATATAATTTAGTGATATTAACAAAAGAAGTCATATTATTAGTAGATTATAGTACATCATGCCTAGTAGAGTTTTGGATAGTATAGATATTATTATTATTATTATTAGTAAATAAAACTCATTAATTTACACTACATTTTTCATCATCAAGATGAAAAAGGGGGGGGGGGGGAGAAAACTCAGCGAGGTAACATTGGGAAGACTTGAGAGGAAAAGCACGAAACTACTTCCCTAGAAATGCATTGAAACCGGATCTTAGCTACTTTAAACAAGTCTTCTACAACATGTAAGTTAGGTTAAGTGAAAATCTACTATTTTTAGGATCTCTACTCTTACGAGGAGTTCCTCTTCTAGATAAAATGTTATAAAAAGAAACTTAGTTAGACGTAGTAAAGCACTGGTCACGGTGTAGGGTTTGACTGATTTACCCTGATTGTTTTTGCACTTTAAAATTATGTAACCATTACCATTTTTCAATATGTATTTACAAATAAAGTACTTATGCTATCAAAGATTCAGATTTTTTATATATTCATGTATTTTATTTTCATTTTTCAGGTGTCCTCGTAATATTTATCGGTTATTTACATTTCGAGCGTGTCCAGATTTGCGTCTATTCCCGTTAGGTCCCGGTAACTTACACCCAGAAGTCCCGGAGTTCGATTTTTAATGTGATTCGCGTTGCATCTTGCTAAAATCCATAATTGATAAGAAAGTGTCATCGTTTGTTAGCCCTGCTCAACTTTTCAGGGTCAAAGAGTACCTTATTGTGATGGGTCCGATTGTTGTACAGCGATGTTTGGCTTGCTGGGGTTTCATTCCTGTCTAGTGGTTCTTCTATAATAATTAATACCCGAATCTGTAGTTGCACTCTGCTTTAGAGGGAAATGCTACTAGGATGTCATATGTTCTTGTAAATATATTATTGGCCATTTCGAATTGGGAGAACAGCTATAATTTGATGTTTGTATTATTATTATTATTATTAAGACATGGTGAACAGATGATTACCACAAGGATTTTGTTGTCTTTGAGATTTTACGAAGTACTTAAGGATATAAACTGACAACATATTCTTTCAAAGAGATTTTCGGGAGTATTTTGTCTTGATTCAGCCACTCCCCTTATAAGGGGAAAATGGCTCATGTATATAGATAGATAGAAATTGAAATTTTGAAATATGTGTCATCGGCCTCGTACAAATGTACATGTTGAAAGTGTAAACATTTGAGAAAAATTTAAGCTTAATCTTATGTTATTATTGGTCAATTTGTTGTAATTTATCATATTATATTTCTGGTTTGCGATCATGTTTCCATTCTTTCTAAATAGTCATTGAAATTGGTACCTGAAGTGGTGTGTCCCCCCCCCACCAATTGAGTGTTCCGCCTCCTCAAGTTAATTCGTTATTATGTTTCTGGGAGACAGCGATCTCGTAATTATTGGAAGCTTATCATGTTATTTTATTATTATTATCATTATTATTATTATTTCCCGTTCTAGTGGTTATTTTTCTTCTGCGTTATTTTCTAAGAGACTGATTGGTTATATTTGAGTGAGGAGTTGAGTCTTCTGCCTCTCATATTCATGTCTTCTCTCATTCAAATTCAAATTAAAAAAAAATACATAATAGGCTATTACATCAAGTGGAGCTTGTTGGCAAGCTAACAAGCCCGCCCCACAATTATAAAAAGATAATAAAGAAATAAATATTGTTCTTCAAAGCAAGCAATAATCATTCTTGGAAATGTTCTATCAGTAATTACCTAATTGTTCTTACGGAAAGAGCCCTATGCTTTTAACTCCCCGTCTCCTGGTCGGTTCCCATTTTATACTCAATGATACTTATCTTTAAAACTATGAATTGAGTTAGCATTCACAATCTCCTCGCCTAGGAAATTCCAATCATCAATAATTTTAACACTAAAAAAATACTTACATCCTGCAAAGAAGTTTTCTTATGAATTATCAGACTATTTCCTCTAGTTTTAGAGCTAGCCATGTCTAAATATTGGTCCCCGTCCATTCTATTAAAACCATGAAGGAATTTAAAAACCGTCAACATATACCCCCTCATTATCGAGGAATGGCAAGCCTAATTCCCCCCAGCCTCTTCTCATAACTGCATTTGCGTATTTCTGGCACCAATTTCATGGCATGTCTTTAAACTTTTTCTAGATTATTTATATACTTTTTCAAGTCCTGATTCCAAAAGGGTGCTGCATATTCAAGCTTTGGCCTCATATAAGTTACATAAATATTCCTGAATATTTTCTTGGCTGTGTGACTGAAGACTACCCTTACATTTGCTAAGAAAGCATTTGCTGCCCTTATTATGCAATTTATATGCAATTCCGGGAAACAAATCTGCCAATATGTTTACTCTTAGATCTCTTTCTCTGTCTCTTGAAGTTCTGCACCTGCTATTGAGTACCCAAAGTTTGGCCTTCTCACATATACCCAATCTCAAAGCCTAACATTTTGATGTATTGAATTTCATTAGTCACTTGTTTGACCACTCATGCAGACTATTTAGGTCTTCCTGAATTTATCTCTAATGTTCTCGTCTCTTACTTTCTTCAAATCTCTGCAAACATATTCGAGAATTAATTTACAAACTCGGATATGTCATGTACGTATACAAGAAACGAAGTAGCCCTAAAACTGAATTCTGAACTGTGATATATATATATATATATATATATATATATATATATATATATATATATATATATATATATATATATATATATATATATATATATATATATATATATATATATATATATATATATATATATATATATATATATATATATATATATATATATATATATATATATATATATATATATATATATATATATATATATATATATATATATATATCACAGTTCATATAAATTCTATTTATTCACATTTACTGCACTGCTAAACTGACATTGCTATACGTAAGTATATCACCGTAAAGATAGTAGGACTGCTGCATATACTGTATAGGAAAACAACAAAGGCAGCAAATCTCTTATCATTCGTTATTCCTCTTATCTGCAGATATTTTGTTTGAGTAAAAATTCCAGGATATACCTCTCCCCCTCCTAGTTCTGTAGTCCTTTCAGTCACCTCAAATGACATTAGGTCATCTGAGGGTGCCATTTCATTCCCCTTACTGCTAAAGATGTATTACCTTTCTTGCCCACCTTATATCAGAATTAGGTTTCATTGGAATGTAGCTTCAGTGATATAAGAATTAGGTTTCATTGGAATGTAGATTCAGTGAAACAAATTTATTGTGGCATTGAATAGATAAGTGAATGCTTGTTGTCACATGTATTAATTAAAATCTTAAAAGATCTTATCAGCTTCTTAAATAACCGTTTGTGACTGGATGTTAAATATTAACAACCCGCGTTGTATTATAAACTATTATGTGATTCATATTTTTTCGAGATTTAGTCATCACATACTCCATCTCAAATGTTACACATTATAGTATATCCTTTGCCATCCTTATAAACTTTGCAGTAACTATAAGACATAGATTAATATTTGTGTCGAGGCACAGGTTGCAGGTATTAATGGCAACACTAAAATTCACTATGTGACTGTCCTCTAGAAGTCACATTTGAAAAATCTTTGGATCAATGTCGTAGAACCTTGATTTAAATATGTGCTTGAACCTTGTAATCTGAAAATATAAAATGAATCTGATGTCTCACTAATAAGAATAAGGAAACAGTATTAAGTGTGGTACCCATTTATATATCACAGTCAATTTGACCAGGGAATGTGTTGGTTTGGTTAGAGAGTAATTAGTAATAAGAATTGCCAAGCAGAAAAAATTTAAAAAATAGGAAATACAGTGTTTAATTTTAATTTCATAAGTATCGCTAACTCGTAGGGCTGCCCAGGACAAATTTAGGAAAATCTTAGTGCTCTTTCCATATTCACCTGGAGTACATACGAATGTACACAAACAACCACAAAGGAAACAATGCTTCTTCATTGGTCTCTAAAAATAAATTAATGTTAATATATTGTATGTAGTTATGTCAGATTCTATCACAAAAACATATATAGCATGTTACAGTATACTCCTATATCACTACAATTGATGAAAATGCATTTCAAGAGTTTTAAGGAGTTCTTTGGAGTCCACGTGCTCTGGAAACACAGCCAGTGATTTTTGAACAATGATAAAGCTTGTTTGCAGATCCCCAGTCTGAAAGAAGAAATAAGTTTTTACACATTTTGAGATGCAATTCTCTTATGGTTTAGTTTGTCTCTAAGTTGTGTCTGAATGAGATTTTTTATATTATCTTAGACACCAAGTGTCAATATTTTAAAAGTTAATTATTGAATTTCGATCCCAGCGTCATCAACAAATTTTTGTGAATACTATATACTTAAAATTGTTTGTTGTATAGTACTGTTTAAAAAAATACATTATCTGGTATTGTACTAAAAGAAAAATATCTTAATTAGTATTTTGTAATGAAAAGAGAGTGAGATCGTTTAGTAATTCGAGTGTGGGTGGTCAGTCATAGCAGGTTGTGCTAGGGGTGAGAGTTAAGGCTATTGAAGAGGTAGAGAGCCTGTTTCCCTTTTCTCTTGGTGAAAAAACTCAAGGGCTGTGAAAAAGTACCTAAAGAATTGGGTGATGCATAACATAGCAAAGTTACTTCAGAATGGTACTTTAATTTCTATCGTTTGCCAGTCTTTATAAAGTTCAAGGGAGTATAACTTGTTAAATCAATCATTATAACGTGAGTTTTGCAAAAAGTTATTGTCTTGATCACTTACTAAAGAAATCATTATCACTAACACGTAACAGTTTGTCAAAGATGAGCTAGAGTCACGAGCTTTAATGCCTTTTCCAGAACATCATATGTGAGTCTAAAGGACTCGCTATATATGTTCATTCCTAGTATAGCAGATATAGCTGTAAGGTTTGTTTCCCTTTTAGACCTTCTGTGATGTAGTTGGTAGTGCCTTGGCACAATAATTATATGTCCTATGTTCAAGTCCCGGTCGGGGAAAAAATTATTCATGTTCACATATGGTAATGTTCTTATTTGATTACTGTTGGTCCCAAATGAGATAGGGATATGAATTAAATGCTAAAACGAAGCCACGAGTGCAGTTGAGGAAACTGTAATAGGAACAGAGTTGCATTCAGTTAGAATGCGTTCATTCCTAATATAGCAGATATAGCTGTAAGGGTTGTTTCCCTTTTAGACATTCTGTGGTGTAGTTGGTAGCACCTTGGCACAGTAATCATGTGTCTTAGGTTCAAGTCCCAGTCGGGGAAAAAATTATTCATGTTTTCTCATATGTTAATGTGCTTATTTGGGGGGAAAAAATAAAATAAAATAAAATATATATATATATATATATATATATATATATATATATATATATATATATATATATATATATATATATATATATATATATCACTTACCTTGTGAGAGAGCTTTGCATGGTTGTAATGAGGCTGAAACATGTGAGGAGCTAAACTCGAGGCTGTCATGAAAAAGGCCCTTGCTGTATCTACATTACCCCTGCGATATTCAAGCACTCCAAGATTGTTGTAGGACTCTCCGTGATCATTGTTTGAAACCAGAGCCAAACGGAAACACTGGTATGCCAAGTTTATATCGCCAATGCCCTAAAAGAGAAATCCACACTATGAGTAATGTTTTGTGTTGCAAGCTGATTTTTACTACTGTTTGGAATTGCAGGTAAACATAATTGATATCACCAATACCCTAAAAATTAAATTATTTGGATAATCCACGACATTAATAACAATATATTAGGCTGAATTTGGATACTTTTGAACCCAATAAATATAATCTTAATAGGTCTTTGTCAAGTATTCACTGCCGATTGTATTTCGTTAGGAAATGAGCTTGTCTTCTATAGAAATTATATTTTTCATTGGCATTATACTAAATATACTAAATTTTTTAAGAAGAATAGAATAAATAACTTATCATTGTAAGTGACACATTCATAATTGTGTTTTTCTTAATAAAATAACCTCTTGTGTACATACCAATGCTATGTGACCTAAGTTGTACCAAACATCGGCAACACTTTCATCTGTAGCTAGGCTGAGTGCTCTCTCAAAGCAAGTGAGAGTCATGTCATACTGTTGCGCATAAAAACAGCAGAGTCCCAGGTTATTGAAAATTTCAGAGTTGTAAATACCCATTTGCAATAACCTCCTATGAAAAGAAATAAAAAAGTTCTACATTTCCCTTGCTTCAGTATCAACTGAAGGTCAATATGAGAATAGTTTTGTCAGTAATTATATTTGGATTAAATAACGTCATGATGTACTTTTGGACTTGAATAAAATCACATAAACATTCTGCTGCCCTAGACTGTTTGTATTATATGAAAGGAATCCTCTCAGAATAGGAAAATATCATAAGTGTAATCAGGTAATTTACTTTTTTGACATGGACATGATAGCTAAACTAATCAACAAACCTGTAAAATCTTAAGGCCACTTCTGGCTGATCGCTGTAGAAATGGTTAGTGCCAATACAAGCAATGGCTTCTACATGTGTTGCATCATAACGAAGTACATCTTTATAGTATTTCACAGCCTTAATAAGATCGTGTAAGCCTTCATATATTCTGTGAAAAGGTGTTAGAAATTGATTGATAGGTTTAGTAATATTGCATATTGTATGCTTCGACATTAAGGAGAATCTTTAACTTCTTATACATATTGAACACAGGGAAATCTACATATCCTTGGAGTATTTTTTTGTTTTCATATATTCTCTTCCAAAATTATACTTACTTGGACCAAAACTCATTCCATTGCTATATCCTGTACCTTGAAATATTCTAATTGGTTTGTTTAGAAAGCTGTAAGTTAACTCTAATGAAAAACCTCAAAAGAATGCTTGGGGTAAAATACAGAATACGTTAAGAATCACTGGAATAATGATATAAAGGATACATCTTGAAGACCAGGTGGTTGTAAGTTATCTCTTAATCCTCAAATGCAAAAAACAATCAGGCCACTGATATGTAACCATAGATGAAGATAAAATATATCACATCTTCCTTACTAATTTGGTCACTAGTAAACTTACATCACGATTATAAGTGATATTCACATTCAACAATCAGTATACAAGTCATCCCACAACTTGGGCAAGTATTGAAAAGCATAAATTTGCATGGTCAGGATCCTTTTGTAAATTTGTCAACACTTTGCATATAACCTCTTCCCAACCTCTCATATGTGGTAATGTACTTCAAATTGTATATTATGAGTAACTTGTTCATGGTAAAATAAATATAAACACAATATTATAACAATAAATGTTAAAGAAACGTAAAACATACAAATGAACTGGTTTACTAAATCTCTGTCTGGAAATTACGTGTCTGTTAATGAAATTCACGAGTGTGGTTACTTTCATGTGCAGTATTAAAAATAAACTGTACATTTTGCATAATAAAATGTCTTAAAACATAGTGAGTATTACTACAGTGATAACTGTCAAACAAAATATTAAACATTCAAGAAATGATTATAACTATAGTAATAAATTATTGTAACAGCAGTTGCTTATAATGTACCTTGACACTGCAGTTAAGAGAGTAACTTCCCCTGGAAATTTATCAAGACCATTTTTGTAGACTTCAAGGGCAGCCAAAGGCTGATCCAGACGAATATACACTCGCCCAAGCAGTAAGTAGGTTGTGATGTTATCTTCCTGCTGTATTGCGGACTGAAAATATTTAAATATTTTTACAATAAAAATGTATAATTTCAATAATAAAGAAACCTCTCATCAAAACCTGGAGGCACAGAATCTGTCTAATCATATTATAGGTATTATGTTGTTAGGCTTCATAAATTATACTACTACAGAGGGTCGTCGGCTTACACTGTCCTCGAGTTATGATGCTTCGTGGTTAAAATGCATCTCCCATAAATTATTTTGCTTCTTTTTTTATAATTTTTGTCTTGTATTATGTCTCCCGAACATAAAGCAGATTCTTCTGATGCAGAGCTTTGAAGAAAAGGAAAGCCATCACCATGGAAGTGAAATTAGAGTTAGTGAAATGCATGGAAAAGGGAAAAACTTTACTACTGCATTAGAATCGGTGCTCATTTAGATGTGTTCCGACTTACACTGAAATTCGGGTTACATCACATTTCAGGAACGAAACATTGACATAAGTCGAGGACCCCCTTTATATGTAATGGTAAGTTATATATATGTTATAAAAAAGAAAAATATACAAACTTTGAATTGTTTTTCTGCATCTCTGAAAAGTCCAAGTCTATAGTAGCAACGTCCAAGTTGTACCTTCCACCACCAGTCTTTAAATTCCTGTGCCTGGGTAGCCTGGGCAGCTAAATCCAGAGCCTAAATATGATATATATGAGATTAAGAAAGGATATTTGATAAGGCAAGAGTACACATATTCTAACTTGAGCCCAAGCTTTCCCTTTGCAATTTATTTTGCTTTTTATATCAATACCCGGTTTAGTCTAGTGTTTTTCAAAGAGTGAAGTAATCACTTTGTATTTAAGATTAAATCCCCATTTATATAAAACAGTGAAGATGTTGAAGATATAGTGTACGACGTTTGTTATACAGTGATAGTATACTTACATGCCTGACATCATTCTCATGGTAATATATATATTCAAAAAGGGCCTTGGCAATATTCTGTTGAGTTGCATATTTAGCCACATTGAGCCTTGCCAGGTTAATGAATGGACCATCACCAGAGGGTAGCATGGATGCTGTCCCTAAGCGCACATGGCGACCTTAAAAAGGAAAGCATTGCCAGAAAATCTAACCTAAGCCCATCTGATAAGTAGTGATGTTGAATTATAGGGAGATAATATATCCTCAACTACACACAAAGAAAAACATATTTATTGCTATATGATACTCCAAAACGGTTTCACTCAAAGAGATAACAGTTAGTAAAATTTCCATAGAACAAACTTATATAAAGAAAAGTGAGAAGCCAACCATGGGAGAGCAATTGGCTGTCAAAATATAATTGAATAGTAAAGTAATTAATATAGGGCTTTGATGCACCTGCTGGATGAATTGAGAGGACTAGATAATTAAGATTTCAAAATGGGATATGAGCAGGCAATATCACTGGATATTCAGACAATATTGATGGTAGAGTTGGCACAAAGGAGACAGTTTTGCTAGATATTGTAATGAAATGATTGCTGCAGATGGCATAGAGAAAACAGTCATGCTGGACGATGAAATGACTGCTTGATAAAACATGACTAATATATAATGAGTCTACACTTGGCAGTGTCTTGATGACAAGGTGGCACACTTACTCTTTAGTCTAACAGTCTTCGTGTTACTTGTGACAGATTGATGATGTTAGATGCCATGATATACATATATCTGCATATCAAAACCAGGAGTGTTTACTTAAGTATTTCCTGTGACATACCAGCTTTACCTGTGTACCGAGACTGCGAGAGGGCATCCTAGGATAGCCACCTTTTTAGGAAGAGTAAGATTCTTCTGCATTGTTTATGTATTTTTTGCTGGAATTTGTGGAAGAGGATACCCCAAAGGCCTTAGGCCGAGTATTAATCACCAGAGGGAATCCCAAACTTTAATGGTGCTGTCCCATGCTTATATAGTATAAAAATACATGTAATTATATTAGAACTAGGAAAGCAGTTGTCGATATTATCTTCACTGGTAAGATATGATGGAAATTACTGACCAATTTTAGATTTGGGTGAAAACACAGGACTGGGTACCTAGACTTGGAAAGGAAAATGAATGCACCAACACAGCAAGTCGGTGAAGTTGCTGAAGTAATGAAGTGACTTGTGTTTAAGGATGAAGCTACAGTGGCAGAACAACAAGCAGGCATCCTTATTGAAGGAATATTATTGTTGTGTCAGATATTACTGCTGCATATACAAGGCTAATGCAATAGGTAGTGTTAAGAGATTATATTGTTGATGCAGCATTTTTTAAATAATTTCAAAAATTATTTAAAAAAAAATTTAATTTGGAAATAAAAATAATTTATTTTACTGGGTGATGTATACTTTTATTGCACTCAATATTAAATATTTGTAATTAATATTGATTACAGAAGTACATAGGAATTTCACTGACTAGTTCATCTCATGAAAGGCATATGTTGTTAAATAAAGTGACTTGCAGTTATGTGTTTATAATTACTACATTACATTAGAGATGGCTGACTCTCAAACTTTATAAAGATTATTTATATAAGAAATACTTCATGCACTACTGCATATAGTACCTGATGTTGCAGAAACAGGACGAGCAGTTTGAGCTGTCCGTGGAGTTCGTAAAGCTTGATCCATTGTCCCGGGTCGTCCACCCTGAGTTCCTGGCCTTACAACTCCACTCAGTGGTCGTCCAGACTGCGTAGATGGCCTAATAAAGAATATAGCAGCTATTGGTGACATTATTTTAATCGTGATAAAATACAAAGATGCTGATCTTACCTTGATCATACAATATATAAAGTTGACAGCTTAATAACTGTAACCTAAGTAATTGTTTTCAATATGCATTTTGAAAAGGAAAGTCATCTCATACCTGAATTTTTCCCTCTCTATATGTTTATACTTTTGAGCCGTATGTAAATCAAATGTCTTAGGAATTTCTATTAATAGAATCCAGAAGCTCCACGACTTGCGAACAACTGAGTTACGACATCCACAGATAAAAACAAAATCCTACCCATGTATTAATGTATTTATTACTGTGATGTACTGTATTATTACATAATTAAAATTCATTAATACTTTATACTATATGTTTTATGTAGTTGTTAAGTGTCTTTATACTCGTTTGTACTGTATTTGCTCTGTATATGGATATACAGTATAGCTATTATTCCTGGTATCCATAGAACAACATAAGAAATGTGTCTTTGCTATTCACTATTTAAAGTTATATTGCTGAAAGCTTTTGAAGCTCCATACTAATAAATATCAGACTTAGGTAAATTCCTGTAACTCATTTATCATTATGCCCCTCAACTCTTTTAAAACCAAAATTGCTTGCATTACAAAGATGGAGATCTTGTTAGAGTCTCTATAAACACATTCAAGGATACGAAAAATTACCAATATTTTGTTATCAGTATTTACATATGAGTAATTTGACAGCATGTGATGAAAATTAACGTCGATAGTCAATTGTAATTACAGGTGTATTTTAGTTATATTATGACTATGACACCAGGACAGGCAAAATAATAAATAAATAAATCTGCCCTTACCGGGCCTGGTCAGGAGGAAAACATAGAGAGAAACAGAGATGGGGAATGTTGCAATTTGTCAGATGTGAAGTATAAGAGAGATGTGTAACGAATATCTGAAAATGATCAGTGTTGATGTAGGCATATTTACTCAGATGATAGATGATAAATGTATGACTAGTTAAGTGCTTAAATCTCTCACTAGATTATACCTAAGGAATTTTAAACAAGACCCTTTTTATTTGGTATCTATACATGTAGAGAACATAGAACATTATTCTGAACACCACATATCCCAGTATGAGCTTATTCCTTAAAATAGCTCCATAATACAGTACAAACACTTTCAGTGAATATAGTATCTCAGTCCAGATGCAAGTGTATCATAAATTACTATACAGGGGGTCCCCACTTTATGTCAGGGTTCCATTCCTGACAGCTGACTTAAGTCGAATTTTGACTTTAGTCGGAACATGCCTATTATTCTTACCTAGGCCCCCCACAAATGCTAAAAATAAACTCCAAAGTGTAAAAAAAATAATCTAAGTTCTTTGTCTAATACATAAAAATAGTTAAAGTACACTTTACAGTATTGTTTACCTTTACCGTGGTTGGTTTGCATCTGGATGACTGATATGTGAAAAAATTGATTTATTAATTATTTATTGGTCTTTGATGTAACTCCAGAACGACTTAAAACGGGGGCCTCTCCTGTATCATTCTTTTTGTTGTATTGGAATCGTAGAGCACTGTGTACTGCGTATTTTTTTTTATTACAAACTATATATTAAGTTTACCTAAATGCTTGCGAAGGGCCACCACTAGCTGATGAGGGTAGAGCTGTTCTCAGGGATGTGCCAGGCCTTGCCACAGATGCTATGGTATTATCATCCATTAAAACATCTGCTAAGCCCTCTTCTTCTCCATCACATTCATCCACCCATACTTGATCTGTAAGAGCTCGCATTTTAAGACTCCATACAGCCTGTAAATAAATCCAAACCATTACTGTGACTTGATTTGTTATTAGTTTATCTAAATCATAAATTATGATTTCACAACTATTCAGTAAATTATTCCCAAAAACTAAATAGGAAATCCAGTTTTGTCACACAATACTTCTGAAATGTTATCGAATTAAATTACTTGATCAACTTTATAAATTTCTTATTCAAAGAGGAAGTGTTCTAGACTTCCAACATTAAACACAGTAGCCCACTATTCATCGCCATATGTTACTAGCTAAGGGTTAGAGGGGTGTTTTTAGCCCCAATTAGGGTCCAAAACCAGAGGCATCTTCCTGATGGAGGTTTAGGGTTTGGGTATTGCTTATAATGCAGTCTTTATTGAATTCTGCTGGTTAGGCTTTGTTATAGTGGCTAATGCAGGCTGGTAATGCACTTCAGAAGTCAGTAGTATAGTTGTATTCAGAAAAGAGCTGAGAGCATTAGGATTTATCCAACCCTCATCAACATCCCATCTTCCCTTGCTTACTTTTATGGCAGTTTCAAATTCAGAAAAGACTTGCTTGTCCTTGCTTCCACTTCCTTCCTCCAGTAACACAAAGGGGTTTTGTAAATAATATATTTTCCCAAATCCCAGAAAAGCTCTCTATTGATAATGTTTACAACTGTAACCTCTGTTGAGAAATTTTATAATTTTTCTGCATAATTATTAGAGAACAATGTGTGATAATTATTAATTTTACTGACATCTAAAACATAGGCATTTTACTACTTTCATATATATATATATATATATATATATATATATATATATATATATATATATATATATATATATATATATATATATATATATATATATATATATAATACACCCCAACTTATGAACGAGTCAAGTTCCATGGGTCCCCTCGTAAGTAGACGTGTTCATAAGTTGTGCTTAGGTAAAAAAAAGTAAATATGCTCTACTGTACAGGACTTAGCCTAAAGACACTTAACTACTACATCAAACAATGTATACAGTATTAATGAATTTTATTATGTTCTTAAAATTATATTTGTAAGTACAGTACTGTATATATGTTGGTTAAGCATCAGAGAGGACTGCAATGATTACACAAGGTTCCACGATATCCCTGTTGAAGAGAGTGATAGAGAGCTTCTTCTCCCAAAGAGTTAATAGTCCTCTTCTCCACTAATGTCTTCAACAATGAAGTATCTTTTACCTTGAATTATGAGCCAAAGACACTTTTCCAGAAAAGTGTCATGAGCAAAGATTGTTTTGTACTTGGTGTGCAACATTGACGCTTCACCAACATACGAAATATCCAGATTTCTTTACTACCAGTTAATTTTCATCAAACCTTGGAAAAGCAACAAGGCATAGCAAGTACAGAGCAATCTTTGCTGAAGACACTTTTTCTGAAAAAAAAAAAAAAAAAAAGATGTTTGGACACCTTTGGAAGTGGAGCTTCCTGTTATTCGTCGTTGGAAGAAAAATTTATCTATCACTTTCTTCAATGGGGATATCTACAGCAATGGTTCTGATACCTTGTGTAATAATTATAGGCCTCTCTGATAGTTCTTAAGTACTACATTAAACAAAGTATACAATATTAATGAATTTTAGTATAGTACAGTACAGTGCTGTAATAATAATGTAATAATACCATACAGTATATTAATATATTCATTGATGCATTGATATGTTTTTGTTAGTAAAAAAAAAAATAATATATATATATATATATATATATATATATATATATATATATATATATATATATATATATATATATATATATATATATATATATATATATATATATATATATATATATATATATATATTTGAGTAGTGTACTCATAAATGTTGCTGTTAGTCATTGCCTAATAAAGCTTTAACATATATAGCACTGTGTTCCATTTTGGTATATAGAGAAACTAAATTATTTACTTGGTCATATGGATTTTTGCTTAGGAGTTCGGTGCAAATATTGATGCATTTTTCAAACTTTCGCCTTTTAAAGCTACTAATGGCTAGAAATAGGGGATCCATACTGCAGACGTTGGACAACTATTCACTGGTTCACGTGGAAAAATGTAAAGACCTCGTCAGCAATTATTAACATTTTAAGCTCAAATTTTTTAGTATAGTATTTTCGTAACTGTGAATGGCACAGTAGTGTTTGTTTACATTCCACTACCGTTGCCAGGACAACCGACTTCTTGTCAATTCTGCCCAGGAGGTGAGACGTGAAAATAAAATCGAGAGAGAGAGAGTGGAGATATTTTAAATGCATAATCATTTGTGTTTATTTTATTTTTAAGTATCAGAAAACCTTGTGAGTGGAATAAATTTTGAGCCCCTTTTTGGAGAGTAATAAATGTGTTCTCGGAGATTGTAATGCTCAGTCTTACGTTCTTGCTTCTTATTGCATTGCTGGTGATTGTCGGTCTTTGAAGAATTTGCTGTTTGTGATATAGCTTTCGAACCCTTTGTCTTATGAGAACGCTAAATTTGTTTTCAAAGACTTTTCATATCGAATATTCTCTCTCATTGCATTATCAGTCTGAGGCTTTTTATGAGTTCACAACCAAATATGGTAGTAAAGAAATAAGGATATATCCTGATAATAAATACCTGTCAATCAAGTTGGTATAGCAGTGTGGACACTTAACAGTAAATTTCAAGAAAATATATGAAGAAGTGATGCTTTCTAGGGACCCACTCACAAGGTTTTATTAAGATTTAAAAAAAAAAATAGTTTCAGCAAGAATGATATGCATTTATATCAACGCTCTCTCTCTCTCTCTCTCTCTCTCTCTCTCTCTCTCTCTCTCTCTCTCTCTCTCTCTCCTCTCTCTCTCCTCTCTCTCTCTCTCTATATATATATATATATATATATATATATATATATATATATATATATATATATATATATATATATATATATATTGAGTACAGCATCCGAAAGAGTGTTATAGAAAGTATCATCTCCCATCGAGATAACTTCTATTCTCCAAAAACGATTCCTGGCAAAAGCATGTTGAACCTTGGTGATGTAAGCTTTCGAAGGCTGCAAGCCTCCATCGTCAGACAGTTCCTTAAAAAATATAGGTGAAAAGAATCATCTAGGAAAAAGACGCAGGTTCGTAAAAGCTGTCTCTGTAAGAACCAGAAAATATTTGTCTAAGCGTAAGTCCTTAGACACTTATACAGGGTAGTTTGTTCTGTCACTTTAATACATTAGATGAGTTTATCACCCACAAATATAAATACGCATTCGGCTAATTTTTTTCCAGTTCAAGTGTAAGTCAGTGATTAGTGATTGTGTGTGTAGGCGCACGCACTTGGATGTCAGCAAGATTTTTATTTAATAGATTTGGAGCATTCTTGTAAATATTTCAGAACACAGTCGTGCTTGACAAATAATAATAATAGTTATAATTATTATTATTAGTCGTGCTTGACATAGTAATATCAATAATAATAGTAAAGTACATTGAACTCTCGACGCCGTCGCTAAATCCCCCATCCAATCCAATAATCGTATCGTAGAACTGGATAGCGAGAGCGACATCACTTACAAGAATCTGAATTTCAGATCAAAACTTAGCACGAGGGTCTGCCCCTCTCTTTTTTCTCTTTATTTAATTTTCGTGCTTTTCCCTCCAATTCCCTTATATACTTAATTCCCTCCCCCTTTTTCCCTCCTATCCCATCCTAAAAAAAAAAAAAAAAATAGAGCAGTCTACCCATATTGTTGATATTCTTTATTTTACACAAGAACTATACAGTTTAAGACAACATGCGAATGTCTCATATGCGTTCATTTTCAAACCAAACCATAATGATAGATATTTTTACATATAAATTTGGGGAAAAGTGTGAATAATTATGCATACCAAATAATATAGCTACTGTACAAACATTTAAAATTTTAGACAAATTCATGCTTATATACCAAAATAAAAATATTAAAAAATATAGAACCATATAACTAAAATGATAATGAAAAAAAGTAATATAACGTTAAATTAAAGCAAGAAAAATCCTTATTAAACTAGGATAAGAACGGTTTTGATGTATACAGTACAGCCTCAACAGTTTTAAATGTGTTTTAATTTTGGGGCTGTTTGATCACTCATCCTTACAATGATCTATCTCTTTAGGCTTGACTGAAGTGTTCTGGAAACTGGGTTCTATGTACTTAAGCTAATGGCCTAATGTTCATATACTCGTAATCGTTTTAGGTTGAGCCAATATAAGCTTATTGGCATTCATCATCATCATTAGGATGGGAGAAAAAATGTGGAAGCAACACAGTGACGGTGTCATCACTGAAAGGGGGAGGGGGGCGTAGAAAGGGAAGCTTTGAACTCTTTAGCAACTTTGACAAGTGAATTTGGATAAAATTATGGAGATTTTTTTTGTTTTCAATGATCTATGTAATATCGTACATTACGATTGTTATAGAATATTAAACATGGATGTATATATTGCAAGAACTGTTTACAAAAAAACTGAAATACTTCTTCTTTAGTTATTTTTTATTAGTCATTAACAAAAGATAATTTTATCAACATTTGCGATTTGGTAAGGTTTGCAGCCATAGGGTTTGTATTATAATCCTTAATGACAAATGTTCAAGATCACAATTCAGAATCTGAATTCCAGAGCAAAACTTAGCACGAGGGTCTGCCTCTCTCTTTTTTTATCTTTTACTTTATTTAATTTTCGTGCTTTTCCCTCCAATTCCTTTATATCCTTAATCCCCTCCCCTTTTTCCCCTCCTATCCTATCCCATCCTAAAAAAAAAAATTCTTAAGTACTTTACTTATTAAATAACTATAAGCTGGGTACCCATTGGTACAAAAGTAATTAGCCGGAAAAAATTTGCTATGGAAAGCTAAATTAGATGTTAGTCTAAAATCCCCATGCAAAAATTGAATTTTTTTTTATCATCATTACAATCACTTGAGATATGGATTCCTAATCCGGTGAAGGTATTATTATTATTATTACATCTGAGAATAATGTTAGAGGAAGGCAGTGTCTGTATGGAGAAGGGTTAGTAGTGAGGTTCCACAGTTTTGAGGCTACTTTTTTCCTTGTATAGGTAAGTGACTTACCAGAGTCTGTAAATTTATTCTTGAATATGTCTGCCGATAATGCAATGATTGTGAAGAAATAAGAGACGAGAACATTAGAGATAAATTCAGAAAGACCTAGATAGTCTGCATGAGTGGTCAGAAAAGTGGCTAATGAAATTCAGTACTTCTAAATGTGAGGTAATGAGAATTGGGTACAAGTTTGAGAAGGTCCAAACTTGGATACTCAACTGCAGGAGCAGAACTTCAAGAGACAGAGAATGAGAGAGATCTAAGAGTGAACATATTGACAGATTTGTCTCCACATATTCATATGAATTGCATAGTAAGGACAGCATATGTTTTCTTAGCAAATATAAGTGCCTTCAGACACATGGGCAAGGAAATGTTCACAAATATTTGTTACCTATGTGAGGCCACAGTTGGAATATGGAGCCTCCTTTTGGAATCTACACTTGAAAAAGCACACAATTAAGCTAGAGAAAGTTCAGAGACATGCCACACAATTGGTGCCAGACATACGCAATCTCAGTTATGAGGAAAGGCTGGGGGAAATAGACTTACCATCGCCCGAAGCTAGAAGAATGAGGGGGGATATGGTGACGGTTTTTAAATTCCTTCAATGTTATGAGAGTGTGGATAGGGATCAATATTTTGATATGGCTGGCACTAGAAGTAGAGGACATAGTTTGAAGCTTCATAAGAAAACTTCTTTGCAGGATGTAAGGAAGTACTTTTTTTTAGTGAAAGAGTAGTTGATGATTGGAATTCGCTAAGTGAGGAGGTAGTAAATTCTAACACAATCCATAGTTTTAAGAACAAGTATGATGAGCATCACGGAGTACAATAGTGGAAACGACCAAGAGACGGTGATTTATGAGCATAGGGGTCATTCGCGTAAGCACAATTAGGTAATTACATGCTGTATATATATATATATATATATATATATATATATATATATATATATATATATATATATATATATATATATATATATATATATATATAGAAGACACAGGAAAAAAAACTGGATGTGACAGAGATGAATATGTTAAGATGGATGTGTGGAGTGACAAGAAACGATAAGATCAGAAACGAGGTACCTCAAAAGTTAGAGAAATATCAGATAAAGATACAAGAAAGTAGACTAAGATGGTATGGTCATGTCGTTAGGAGGGATGAACAGTATGTTGGGAGGAGGGTGATGGAAATGGATATACAGGGAAGGAGAGGGAGACCAAAGCGTAGGTGGATGGATTGCATCAATGACGACCTGAGATCTAAAGGTTTGTTGGGTGATGAGGTATGGGACAGGAACAAATGGAGAAAACTGGCCAGAAACATCGACCCCACATAAAAATGGGAAAAGATGTAGACGAAGGAGAATATATATATATATATATATATATATATATATATATATATATATATATATATATATATATATATATATATATATATATATATATATATATATATATATATATATATATATATATTATATATATATCACAATAAACGAAGTACATGGTTGTGTAGATGCTGGGACAACTGCCTCCTGGACTTATAACCTTTAGGACAATTGCCCCCAAAGCTAGTACTTTTATTCATCATACTCATAATGGTAATTTTTTTTTTTTCATCTTTACTGTTAGGTTGTAACGAGACGTGATATTAATTACGAGTTAGAGTCGAGATATTGATTACGAGTTGACCGATTTGTTTACCTATATATTTAAGACATTGTAGGTGTCAAAGAGTCTCTGTTTACTTACAATTTGCCTTATTTTGCTATTTCTTTGATTGATAATATCATATGCAGTGTAATAGTTTTTAATACATCTTGTATAATTAGCAATAATTGTTTTAAAATAATGATTGTATAAATTGTAGCTATTTTTGGGGCCTGATTTTTTATTAACTTCGTTTTATATTGTATATTTAGTTTCCCTGAGGATGTATATTAGAAATATACGAAAGCGCTTGGTAAAAAATAATAAAAATGACAGTAAAATATACATAAATATAAAAATTTAAACTAAATTAGATAAAGAACATAGTACATTATTACAGCATAGAACATTGGTTTGTTGGTGAATAGGGCTCTGAGTTATATGATAACTTCATGCTACACCCTAAATACAAACGCTTACTTAAATTTCGTGCTTATCTCCCCAGTCCTTCCCATCCTTTATCCCCCTCTCTTCAGTGATGACACCCTGAATAGGGCTAAGAGAGTTCACTCGACGCCGTCACTGTTCTTCCCCCACCTATCCTATCCCATCCCAAGCGAAGCGAATACAAACGAGCTCAAATTAGTCATCATACCATAATAATATTCAAGTCTTAACATTATCAATCAAAGAAATCGAAAAATAAAGCAAACTGTAAGTAAACAGAAAATCTTTAACGTCTGCAATGTCTTAGATATAGGTAAACAAATCGGTCAACTCGTAATCAATATCTCGACTCTTAACTCATAATTAATATCTCGCCTCATGACAAGGTTACCTAAATCTCTGTTTCTCTTTACTTTATGTATTCTTCGTGCCCAGGCCTGATGAGGGCTGTTTTATTTCATTATTTTTGTTTGGCCCGTCCTGGTTTCACAATCTTAAAAAAAACCCTCATTTAATCTAACTTAACCCAATTTGAAGATTATGGAAGAAGAAAAATATATAATTGTAATTATGATAGTTTAACCTAACCCAACCTTGAAAATAATCAAGAAATAAATTACCAATCTAATTATGATGAATAAAAATACTACTTTTGGAGGTAGTTGTTAGGACAGTGGTTGTGTACGTTGAGAAAATGACTACTTGGTAACTGAGACTTCAGGGCTGACATTGATTCTCCAACCTCACCCGGCAGCTAGCTGCAAGTCTGTCACTCTGCTCTCGGTCGCCACTCGCCAGTAGCATATACTGTGACGTCGGGCATTTCATTCCTAGAATAACACTATAGTGCAGATAAAACGAATGACTGTCCGATCAGCGAAAGGCTACATTTTGTTTTGATCATTATACTTCGATTTCTCAACTATTTACCAGTTTGTGAAGCTTACATAACGCAGAGGACATCGAGAAAGAGAAATGGCAAATAGACGACCTGTTGCTTATGTGACTCGTGTTGAGAGTTTCAGTGCGTGTCATAGACTACACAGGTTAGTACTTTGGTATTTTATCTCGAGTAATACTCCACCCTAAAGTGTTTCACCATTAACAACTGGAAATGATGGTATGATTTAGATCTTCCTTACTAAAAGAAACATTTAAAATCCTCCAATTTGTTTTAGAAATAGCTTTAAGAAAGTGTAACCACACATTTTTGAATAGGACGTGACTTTCCGAACTTTAAGCGAATAGCAAAAGAAAATATTGAGCCAATAGCATCTAATAAATTACTTTGTCTAATATTCATTGGAGTGAACGCGGTTTAAGCTAGTGCATTAAGTATAAGTGACTCCATAGGTGTGAATAATAATAATAATAATAATAATAATAATAACCCCTGAAAAATCTTCTTGAAGGTAAAATTAGGTAAACAGAAAATTAAAATTGATAAGTTTCTCTTATCGCTTACAGTACGTAGGTCTATATATATATATATATATATATATATATATATATATATATATATATATATATATATATATATATATATATATATATATATATATATATATATATATATATATATATATAAAATCACATTTGTCGAGACTGACGTATGTGGCGTCATTAATTCCCAATTTATACATTTTTACTGGGTATCACAGACAGAAATATGAGCAAAATCAATCGAAAAACGTATTGCGGGTTTATTTTCGCCAGCTGACATGTCCACATTTCTCCGTGGGTTTCATATTTCCATATTTTATTATTATTTTTTTTTTAAAGTATCCTTAGGGGGATTCTTGGATCTAGTGGCAGATTTTGCCACTAGTTGAAACGGATAAGTATAGAAATGAAATTGAAAGATGAAGCCTCTTTTAATAAAATTTGTGCTATTTAACCTTATACGGATTGCATCAATGACGACCTGAGGTCTAAAGGTTTGTTGGGTGATGAGGTATAGGACAGGAACATATGGAGAACACTGGCCAGAAACATCGACCCCACATAAAAGTGGGAAAAGATGTAGACAAAGAAGATGTCTCTTGGACGCACTCCCACGTTTTTTAATTTGACTGTTGCTAGACCATTTGCTATATACTGTACCCTCACTGTAGAACTGGAATGTATAAAATGAGATCATATCCAAGAAGCTAGAGAATGAATTGGGCATAAATATTCTCAAGAGGTACGCAAGTATAACGGAAATTTGTAGATATTAATGGAACTCGGCGAATAAACCTAAGAAGTCCTGTGACCCAGCATGCATCGAGTCTTCAGAATGACAATATGTAAACTAATGTAGTTGTCATTATTTAAAATTGTTTCCCTTGCCTTACCTTAAAAGAAATGTTTTAAGTATTAATATTTACTTGGTTAACTTTGTGTTTTTCCAGTATACAAACCGGTACTTCTTTTAAGATATTGTCTAACAATAATAGTCTAGTACTCTCTCTCTCTCTCTCTCTCTCTCTCTCTCTCTCTCTCTCTCTCTCTCTCTCTCTCTCTCTCTCTCTCTCTCTCTCTCTCTCTCTCTCTCTCCTGATCGAATTTCTCATAAGGCAACCTTTCTTCTTTTTCTTTTCTTTCTCCTTCTACTTTTGTTTCTTGTTCTTTTTCTCAGAGAGGGGTTGTGGAGTGTGTTGCGACTGTGTGGAATAATAATAATATAATAATAATAATAATAATAATAATAATAAGACTTTATTTCCAACATACATTGGGTATTCAAATATGGGTGTACTATTAAAATTTACAAGTAAAATCTTCCTTTAAGAGTAACTTCTTAAGATTATATTTAAAAGTATACACTGAACCAGCATTTTTTAGTTCTCTGGGAAGCTGATTATATAAATGAGGTCCACGAATGTTTATATCTCTTGAGCCAATATCAGTTTTAGACCTTCGTACTAATAAATCTTCCCCTTGACGGGTAGTTAACCCGGTAACTGAGCTTACTGTAGAAAAATTATACAAGCAATCAGGAATATTGTTTCTTAGTATATTAAAAACAAAGGTACATATATCAAAAACATATTTATCTCTAATCTTTATCCATTCTAGATCTTTTAAAACAGGAGAGATGTGCTCGTATTTTCTTACATTGCCAACAGCCACTCGTGCTGCAAAGTTTTGTAACTTTTGTATTCTTTGTAATTGAGTCTTATTTGTACATCCCCAAACTTTGAGACAGTAATTAATTAAACTCATAGCTAAGGACTGGACAATTATTATACGAGTTGATGTTTCAAATGAGTCTTTTACCCTATTTAGATATATTAGAGTACCCATTACTTTTTTATAAATTTCATCTATATGCATTTCAAAATTCATGTAACGGTCAAAATAGACTCCTAGGTTCTTTACCGAGTTCATTGGCTTAATGATATTACCGTTAAAATTTATATGAAGATTGTCATCAACTTCTGATAATAATTGTCTGGATCCGATAAGAATAGATTGGGTTTTAGTTTCATTAAGTAACAGACCATTTTTTAGAAAGTAACGTTTAGCCATATACAAAATTTCTTCTGCTCTACGAATAATATTTTCTAAATCATTAATTTCTCCTTCAATTAAGATTTGAGTATCGTCAGCATATTGAATGACATAACAGTTAGGTAAATATTTTACTAGATCGTTTACATATATTAGAAAAAGTATAGGTCCTAGGATCGATCCCTGAGGGACCCCAAACA
>JAXCGZ010022644.1:97500-110000 GCA_037179515.1 Halocaridina rubra | reverse complement strand
ATTAGTTGTCATTCATTTATATCTGTCTTGTCCTTATGCTACTGCTATTTCTCCTGATCATGCTTATTTGGTGCCCAGGCCCGGTGAGGGGAATTTTCTTTGCCCGTCCCGGTGTCACTCATAAAAAAAAATTGAAATACAATACACGCAGTTTGATTTGAAAATTATACCGTATTTGGATTGTTAAAAATTCTGTGGTAATTTATTGCATTGTTCAGTACCATGTAGTAGGTTGGTCCATGGCCTCATCCTCTCGTTGTGATACTACAGCTGAAGGATCTTTTGGACTTCAATAGGACTGTCCAGAACAGTTCGATGTTAAGTCTTTCTACAGTTACAGATATTTTTTATGCCTACATCAATACTGAACATTCTCGAAAATTCGCTACACATCACTTATTATCCCTTGACATTGACAAGTCACAACACTCTCCATCTCAGTCTCTCTATGTGTTCTTGGTGACCAGGCCCGGTGAGGGCATATATACATATATATATATATATATATATATATATATATATATATATATATATATATATATATATATATATATATATATATATATATATATATATATATATAGTAACTGAGTTACTTTAGTAAATGTTCCAGGTCTCCCTCATATGTAACCTCTGTGGTCTAGTGGAGTAAGCTGTGGCGTGCTAGACTAGAGTTACCAGATTCGATTCCTGACAAATTGGAGAGATTATTTAATGACATTTAATAATATGTAATTGTATTACATTTATCTAGCTAGCCTTGAGAGTTGAGGAGGAAAATTAAATGTGTTCATGGGCCACTGGTGGGTTGGGGAGGGGGTAAAGCGAAGGTTAATTGTCGCAGTGGTATCCCTCCATCTGAGTAACATTTATACAACCCATGCAGTCCAGTGGATTTAGCTGTGGGTCTCTAGAGCTCCCAGGTTTGATTCCCAAAAAGGAAGGGAGACTATATGAAGACATTTAAAATTTTGTAACTTTATTAAAAGTGTTTCATTTAGCAAGACTTGGGTGTTGAGGAGGAGAATTAAATGTGTTCACTGGCCACTGGTTGGTTGGTGAGGAGGTAAAACGTAGATGAATGGTTGCAGTGGTGTCCCTTTGTCGGAGTAGCATTAGTAAATGTTCCAGTTCTCCCTCTTATACAATCTCTGGTCTAGTGGACTATGCTGTGGTGCACTAGAATAGTTACCTAATTAAATTCCCAACAAGGAATAGAGAATATGTGAAGACATTAAACAATGCGTAATTACATTACATTTGTTTTATCTAGCTAGCCTTGGGTGTTGGGGAGGAGAATTAAATGTGTTCAGTGGCCACTTGGGAGTAGATAAAATTGAGATTAATGGTCGCAGTGGCTTCCTTTCGTCTGAGTAACGTTAGTAAATGTTCCAGTTCTTGCACAGCCTCTGTGGACTAGAGAAAGAGAGAGAACGCCCACTCTTTCCAATATCTTTGAAATATGCGCGAGTTTGTGTGTCTAATATGCATATATTGTACACACTGCGAGAAAAGGAGAGGCTCAGGCTCTTAGTACCATTTTGGGTTGGGGTAGATACCAACTGACGTGTTTAGGCAGGTGTTTTATGTGGTGTTTTAGCAGTTCATATGCTATATTACAATTTTTAGTATATTTATTAATTAAACAAAAATATATTTTACTTTATATATGCAGCTTCAAAGTGATATTACAGTATACGTATTCATGAATAATTGTGAATACTGGTATAGAACAATATTTTGTCATCGAAATTAACTTCCTAAAAAAACGATATCCCCTGAAAATTGTTACCGTTTTATACAGGCTTTACACTGTAACTGTTCATTATAGTATTATTGTTATAATAATAATATAAATATGAGGGGCTGTATTATTATTATGATTATTATACTCCCAAAGCTTTTCATCTCTCTTTCGCTTTAGTTCAAAATACATTTGAAATAAGGCTGAACAGTACGTAATTGGCATAGAATACAGCATACCGATATTGGCCGTAGAAAAAACAATGAATTTGTACATGACATCATGCGCCTTTAGCACCCTCTATTGAAAAAAAAAAAAAAAAAAAAAAAAAAAAAAAAAAAAAAAAAAAAAAAACAAACGAGGAAATTTTTTGTCATTGCCTCAAAATTTTTATGATAAAAGATCAAAGCGACGAATATCGGGGCGACAGACTCAATACTTCAAAATGTAAGGTAATGAGAATGGGTACAAGTGCAAGAAGGCCCAAGCTTGACTACTCGGTGGCTGGAGTACAACTTCAAGAGACAGAAAATGAGAGAGATCTAGGAGTAAACATACTGGCAGATTTGTCTCCAGAAATACATATAAATGGCATAGTAAGGGCAGCATATGCATTCTTATCAAATGTAAGGGTAGCCTTCAGGCACATGGACAAGGAAATGTTCAGAAATATTTATGTAACCTATGTGAGGCCAAAACTCGAATATGCAGCCCCCTTTTGGAATCCGCACTTGAAAAAGCACATAGCTAAGCTTGAAAAAGTTCAAAGACATGCCACGAAACTGGTGCCAGAAATACGCAATCTCAGTTATGATGAGAGGCTGAGGGAATTAGACTTACCATCACTCGAAGCTAGAAGAGTGAGGGGGGATATGGTGACAGTCTATAAATTCCTTCATGGTTAGGATAGAGTGGATAGGGATCGATATTTTGATATGGCTGGCTCTAGAACTAGAGGTCATAGTTTGAAGCTTCGTAAGAAAAGTTCTTTGCAGGATGTAAGGAAATACTTTTTCAGTGTAAGAGTAGTTGATAGAAGGAATTGGCTAAGCGAGGAGGTAGTTAATGCTATCTCAATCCATAGTTTTAAGGACAGGTATGATAAGTATCACTAAGTATAAAATGGAAGCGATCAGGAGACGGGAAGATACGAGCTTTGGGCTCTTTCACGTAAACACAATTAGGTAATCACAATTAGGTAATCACAGTTCAATAGGTATATTTTTCTCAGCTATTTAAGAATAGGTCAGTTTAGGCTTATGATTTCATTGGCTGACCATTGGTATTTCTGGTGTTCATTGCTGTAATTTTGTGGTGATCTTGAACACTCCAATACAGCCAGTGTAATGCATTTGGTCAGAACCATCTGGTATATACTGTTCAGTTTTTGAGTTTATTGATATCAAAAAGATATTGATAAGTTGACAAGGAGAATAACCACATTAATAATGGTCTCTTTTGATCTACAGTAGACACTGAAGTGACTAATAAATATATTAAGAATTATTTACGCAAAACTAAGGTCACCAGTAACAAATTGCACCATAGAAATTATGATGTAGAATTTTTTATAAATATTATTAATGAACATAAGTTTATAAACCTTAGATTAGGCTTCCACTGAGAGGTGTTAGTGTTACATTACTGTGGGAATTCAAGAAGCCTGATTCATATCATGGGTTCACACACTAATTAAAAGCACAGTTAATATAATGCATTTGAAAGTAATTTTATTGCAGAGCAGGATGTGAAAGTTGGGTGGTCCTGGTATGTGTCACGTAAAGGAAATTTTTTAATTTCCAAGAAAGTTATTTTAATATATTATGTAAAGTGTTCTATTATATTTCTGTTGTTTCATACGAAATCCTGTGGAGGATTGTGTTTATGTTTTCATGCCTCTTATATGATATTCTTTTTGTTTCAGTAAACTGCTGTCAGATGAAGAAAATAAGGCAATATTTGGAAAGTGTAATAATCCAAATGGACATGGACATAATTATAAAGGTATGTACTGACAGATTCCTGCATTTGCAGCTTGTTTTATTTTCTGTACAGAAGAAAATGTGTATTTAGTGCATATATGTTTGACTGTCTTCAATTATTTCTTTTGAATATTTGCATGAGAAGCACATTAACTTTGTTAATTATTACTTAATATCAGGTTGCTGTTGTGTTTATTATTTGATGTTCTGTAAAGAAAGGCAAATTATTCCATATTTTGACGATATTTTATTCACTACAAGTATATTTCAATAGAAATTTTACCTTATAGTTTTATATATTACTGCATTAAGTCTGGTAGGACGAGTGTTACCCAATTGGGCATACAACAGTAATCTGGTGCTGTCAGCACTAGCATCCAAGTGAGATACATTTATTTCATCTTGTGCCCCTTATACTCTCAGCAACTGTGGATCAACTTCATAATTGCTTGTGTCTTAGCATTCATTCTCCTAAACCCCCATGAAGTCTGTATATAGGAAATTGTCTTTGTCTACTTCATTATGCTGTTATTAGTCTGTAAAATGGAGACAAGAAAGTTAACGTGATTGCACATGATTCCAAGTTGTCTCACACTATCATGTCAACGATAATAGAAATATAGAGAGAATTCGTTAAATATGAAATGTTTTGGCTCCATGCAGCTGACTGTAATCAAGAAGCAGTGGCCTGGGACTATCTTTGAAATGGAGAAACTGTTGCATAATTGGATGGAAGATCAGATCCCGAAACGTCCACCTTCAAGCTATTTTGCTGTGCAGGCAAAGGCTAGAAGTGTATTTGGGACTTAAAAAGAATGGGCTGGCAAGGATTAATTTTAAGCTTATGTGACAAGAACTGACTGGTTCAGTAGATTTAAGAAAAAGTTCAGAATTCATAATGTTTGGAATGCAGAATTAGTGTCTTGAAACTTAATTTATATTTCGCCATATATGATCATTACAGTTTCATTTCAGTGGAAGCCACAGTGCGGGGGCCTATAGATAAAAAGACAGGAATGGTTATCAACGTTTTTGTCGTAATTTATATTTCACTATATATGATTATTACGTTTTCATTTCAGTGGAAGTCACAGTGCGGGGGCCTATAGATGAAAAGACAGGAATGGTTATCAACGTTTTTGATCTGAAAACTATTATAAATGACGTTGTTATGGAAGCCATGGATCACAAACATTTGGATCTTGATGTTCCAGTGTTTAGGTATGTGATGTCAGTGCAATTATCTCTACTTTATATGTTATAGTATCAGTACCTTTTTTACTGATTCTTGCAATTATTACACTAAAGTCCATGAACATATTCCATTATATACACAAAGTTTACAGATTTTTCAATATGGAAATGGTAGTCTGGAAAGAAAGATATATTATGGTTAGTTATTTCCATTGAATTCTTTATAGGCTTGAACTTCATGTACATAATCTATTTCCATTATATAAGAATTTCTTGTTGATGTCAGAGTATAGATCTTTACTCAATAGTATTAAAGTAGGGATCATCTTTTTCTTCATTCTTTGTTGACCTCTCAGTAAATATGCATTGTAGTTTATTCTGATCTTCTATATTACACGTTGTAGATATATACCTGACTAGCAGAAACTTGGAAATTTTTGGAGAGTAAGTGGCATTTCCACTGTAGTTACTCATTTGGAACATACTTGAATAAGGAATTTTTATAAAAACATATGTTAAAAAAGAGATGTTTTTAAGTTCCTAAGTACAATATTTAGGTATAATATGACCATTTTTTTTTTTATTAATTTATTAATATGATTTCATTCATTTGTTATCAAGTAGTCATTCAGATTTTAGATTTACAGCTATTGTCAATATTCACAGAGACAGTTCTATGGTTACCACAACAGAAAATGTTACATTTGTGATCTATGAAGGTATTAAAGAGCAGTTGCCTAGTCATGTGCAGCTGCATGAAGTGAAAATACATGAAACAGACAAAAACATTGTGGTCTATCGTGGAGAATATGAAAAGGTATGATTGTAATTTCTTTCCTGTACAGTAATGTAAAATCTGTTATAAACAGTGATAAGCACTATTATTTAGTAAATAACATTGTAATTTCTCTGTATTATGTTTTTTGCTATAAGTTCATACCCTGAACCCCTTAATGTTTCCATTCCCTCCAGATTTTTGTGTCAGTATATCTACTAACTGTACGGAAGTTGTAATGTAGATTTATTATGCATTGTCTCATTTTTTACTTAGTTAGAACTGTGTTATCAATTCACTCGTATTCATATTAATTTGGGAATATGGTGAAAGAATAAAAATGAAAAAAGCAACAATAGATTTGTAAGGTTGAGAGCTGATGTGTTTCATTTGGACTTTTGAGTTGGAGTTATGCAATATATCGTTTATTTCAATAGTGCGACTTGCATTTATATATCTTGAAGCCTTGGTTTCTTGGCTAGAAGGATTGAAGCATTGGTTTGTCACAAACGATCTAGATAAGCTAATAAAGTTTAATTGTAATTTGATATGCTTGTTTTTAGAGGTATTACTGTTACTTGCCTGAGCTAGAAGGATAGCAATAACGGACTGATGTGTTAAATTGTAGTTTTCTAGAATGGAATATGAATTGCAGTCACTCTGGTTGTAATAAGAGGTTTTTAGTTTTGTATTTCAGTATGACTATATATAAATGTAACAGTACTCCAGTATATTGAAGATTCAAAGAATTTTTTAATTTTATTTTTCGTGAATGATAGTATTAAGCATGATAGTCAGGGTTGGTATTGCATGTATGTATGTACTCTTTCATATAGGGGACCAAAAATGCTTTACCATAAGCGATATATGGACTAAAAGGAACTTGAAATTCCCCCCTACAAAAAAAAGGTGATGGCTCAAAATACATAAGTACTTTGAAAAATATAGTCTCTTTTTGCAATATACCTTGCAGAGCATTGAAAATGTTATTGAGATACAGAATATTTACACTGCTTTTAAGAGAGAATGAGAGGTTTTCTTTATATCTAACAAAAATTCTTATTTCAACCTACAATGTTGCTTGAGGACTGGGCATAATTTATTGCCCACTTATTTTGCTAATTGAGATTTTTGTATCATTCTCTGCAGACATATAGCTTTAAAACAGTAAAATTTTTATGCAGCTTGCAAGTGGTTAATTGTAGTGTTATCGCCATCTTTACAAGTTATGATTTTTCTGGCCCTTATGCAAGTGGTGCATATAAAAACATATTTTGCCAAGTGCAGAGATACCTTAGTCTGTGTTGCAGAGTGGTTAAATGCTGCTACATTCAGATGAATAAGTACTGAAGTAATTCTGAATGTCACTCACTGCAAGAAGGTTGAGTGTCTCCTCATAATGGATAATGCTCCTGCCCATCCTCCAGGTGTGGAAGATCTCATTAAAGTAAAATTTCTGCCACCCAACACCACTCCTATCCTCCAGCCCATGGACCAGCAGGTAATTTCTAATTTTAAAAAGTTGTATGCGAAGGGTCTTATAGCCAGGGGTTTCCAGGTCACCAATGACATGGACTTTACCCTTCGTGATTTCTGGAAATAGCACTTTAATATCCTCCACTGCATTGGCCTCACTGAAAAAGCATGGAAGGAGGTCTCATATCGTACATTGAACTTCTCCTGGAGGAAACTTTGGCCAGGTTGTGTGAATGATAGAGACTTTGAGGGCTTCAAGCAGGAGTTAGCTATTCAAATTGTTAATGAAATTGTGGCCACAGGCAAAAGTTTGGGCTTGGAGGTCAATGAGGAGGATGTGGAGGAGCTGGTGGAGGACCACAAAGAAGAACTTACCACCGAAGAATTAGTTAAGTTGCAGCGTGAACATGTGAAGGTCAATGAGAAGGATGTGGAGGAGCTGGTGGAGGACCACAAAGGAGAACTTACCACTGAAGAATTAGTTGAGTTGCAACGTGAACAGGTGAAGATTCTCCAAGAGGAGCAGTCACCGGAGGACAGGGATGAGACGGAAAAGGTGTCCAGTGAAGAATTTAAACAAATTCTTAGTAAGTGGAATGTTGTGCAGGCTTTTATTGAGAATCATCACCCAGATAAAACTGTGGACAATAGAGTAGTGAGTATGGTAAATGACAGTGCGATGAATATTTTTAGAAAAATTATCAAAGAAGAAAAAGACAAATTTCTCTGGATCGTTTCCTTGTCCCAGTAGGCAGGGAAGCAGCTTCCAAAAGAGAAAAAGAGAGAGAAAACACCAGAGATAGAGCCTGTATCGGAAGAGTTCCCTAACGTTTTAATGGAAGGGGTCTCTCCCTCCAAAAATTAATCCCCTCCTCCTCCACCACCATCCACGTATGCCAGCAGCAATCATCCACATAGGTAAATACAGTAGTGTATTTCTATTATTAATGTAATTTTGCATATAACCTGTATTATATTCCATGTTTATAATGACTCGAAAATTTTTTAAATGAATATTTGTGGTGACCTGGAATGGATTAATTGAATTTACATGCTTTTCAATGGGAAAATTAAATCCATCCACCAAACAATATTTGGGAACGGATTAAGTTCATGGGTTGGGGTCACCACTGTGTATATATATATATATATATATATATATATATATATATATATATATATATATATATATATATATATATATATATATATATATATATATATATATATATATATATATATATATATATATATATATATATATATATATATATAGGGGTGTCCCCGTTTTAAGGCATAATCAATTTTTCAACTAACCAGTCATTCAGATGCAAACCAACCACAGTAGTAAAGGTAAGCAATACTGTATAGTGTACTTTAGCTATTTTTATATATAAGGTTTAGAACTTTGATTACTTTTCTATGTATTAAGAGTATTTATTTTTAGCATTGTGGGAGTCATAGGTCCAAATTATAGGTGTGTTCGACTTGAATTTGCTGTCAGGAACGGGACCCTGACGTAAAGTGGGGACCCCTTGTGTATATATATATATATATATATATATATATATATATATATATATATATATATATATATATATATATATATATATATATATATATATATATATATATATATATATATATATATATATATATATATATATATAATAAAGATGTCTTCATTGCTGTATCATTTGGCTTGTCCACTCATTTAAATTTTTTACAATATGGAATGGCTTAAATGGAAAACAAAATTTTTTTCCTGATAACTGCTTAATATTTAGTTAGAAAAAATATGATTACTCCAAGTTCCAAATCTGTAATTATGGTTGGGGATTTCATTTGTAATCCATATATTTTCTTTCAAAACTCACCAAATTTATGAGTATTTATAAATACATAATTCTTCCAGTCATTAAAACGTAATCAAGTTAATAAGTTCGAGAAGTTGCACTTTTTATGGACGATTTTCCTATATAATTGATAAAATAAATTTGGGACAGTTTTCAAAATGCCATCCACTATTACAGTGAAGAATTTGCTAGTATGTTTAGCTTTGATTAGTGATGAACATTAGAAGTCCTTCTTTTACAATAGTCTAATCAAAGCCAGGAATTATTCAAAATTTATTAGCTTTTGCAACTCGAAAGGAAATTTAATATTAACAGTTGTTTGTGGTTCTATAAGTCACTGAGCTTGGAAAATTTTATTTATAATTTGATGGAGTGTGTTACTTGAAGGCATACATGGTGCTATTTGTGGCCTTAACTTGTAAATGTATGCTGTCCGTTTGACAAACTGGTTATTGGTCACCCATTGCGGTTAAGTGATAATCTGTTTTCACAGCACCAGTAGCAGCTACATTGACCTCCTTTCATCTTAAATCACCAAGTATCCTCTTATATTTACCTTAATTTGGCCTGTTTTACAAGTAATAACTTCACTGACCTTTTCCCTTGTGTGTGTGTGTGTGTTTTTTTTTTTTTTTTAGAGAGAGAGAGAGAATACATAAAGAAGTCAGCACCCCTCAGTAAAGTCTTAAATCAGAAATGATCACTATGAAACAACTAGACTGATTAGCAATATTCAGTCTTGCTTTTTACCCCTTATTTAGCCTTTTTAAAATGTTGCTTTTTGTAACTTAAAAGATTTCAGTTTCACATGATTTTTATATATTGAGATTCAACATATGGGATTGTGGTGTCAATTATTATTGGCACTGGTGTCAAAGTACATATCATTATTGTGCTGGCACTCTAAGTTACTTTTATATGGCATTATTCTTATATGTGAGGAATTGGGAGCTGGACCCTCTATTCTGTTAGCTTATATTGAAAAGGAGTCAAGTATGGAGAGGATGAAGGAGGGGAGTGATCAGGGAATTCCAACTAAATTTTCTTCCTAAGAAAAATATAAACTCTTCCACTTTAAAATATCACAAATAAAAAACATATGGTAAAGAACAAAAATTCATTACATGAGAGTTGTTTCCACTTGAAAACATTGTTTCATCATACATTTGATATTTATGCCAACACATGATTATCTCAAGTACTTCTTTGATGTACTTTTCTTTCCTAGTTGCTCTTCTTTGTTTTATTTGTTAATCTATAGGTTTTTAGGCGGAATGATTATTCAAATCTTCTCCTGACACATTAGATTGCTTATTGCTTTATAATTTGAAATTTAATAGAAGCTATAGTCTGTAACAAACACTCGAAATATAAATAAATGATACTCTTAGTAAAGAGAGCCTGGCAGACAAATTGCAGATAATTTATGAAGTACATTGCTTTTCTGAAAAGGATATTGAATTCTGCTGTATATTTTTTTTATTTTCGAAGACTTCAGAATTGACTATGCCACTGTTTCAGTGTTCAGTTTTATAAATTTGCAGTGCAGACTGAACATACATTCTTACAAAGCAGGAAGGACAAAAGGAAAAGAAAACCTTTTAAAAGTTGAAATTGTGTATTGATAAAGCTTGACACTTTTTGTTAAAGCAAAGAAGAAATAACTAGCATAAAGATACCTCTTAGGTAGCAGTGTCCAGATGTGATGCTAATAGTTTGCTTTTCTTTTTATTTTTCCATTCATATATAGGACACAAGGATGGGGAAAGGGGCTTTAAAGGAGGGATGAAAATGAAATGCAGAAGAATGTTTCAAACGATTGAATGAGATGACTTAAGAGCACTAGGGCTTCCATCATTATTATTATTATTAATAAATAAAAAAAAAAAAGTTTTGCACAAAAATACTGTACACACACTTTCTTTGCACAAACAGCCACATAAATTAATTGGCACTCTCTCTAATGACAGAAATATTATAATTATCTAAAATATGACATTTAAGATTTATGTGATTTGATTATATAAATAACAGAAGCCAAGTTAAGGTGAAGTCATTGTGAATTAGAAAGAGGAAAAAAGGATACCACTCGCAGTCTGCTCTGTATTTGGTCCATAACACTTATGCGGGTGAAAAAAAAAAAAATTATATACTATCACGTATAATCACATTTCCTTGCCAGACATTTCCTGGTTGCTTACTCATGTACATATATTTTAAAAAATTCTATATATGTAAAATACATAGACTCTAATATTTTCTAGTTTCATGATTACTAAAAGACAAGTTTGCAGACTGGTGAGTAGTTAGTGACGTTAAGAGATGCAACAATATTCAGTATGGGAGTGTCTCCTCTAATAAACCTCGCACAAAATATACATCTTACATACAGAGGGCCTTGGGGGAGCCATCATGGAGGCACACCCATACTGGCTTATTTGAACATGATAGAAACAAACCACTTGGTGGCTAATTAACAAAAGGTCACTCACCGACCTAAACTGGGACGTAATCTTTTCTCTTTAAAAAATCTAAGATTTCCTTTAATAATATCTCAAACTGTACACAGAAATCACACTTCTTTATCGCTACTCTAAGCTCGAACAACCTGAACCTGTACAGCAAACTCAACACGAGCATCTTTGGCTTGCAGAAAACAAGTGTTGCCAGATAATGCACAAGCTGTGTAAAGCAAGGCTTTACTCATTTTCCAATTTAGATGGCACAGTAAAGGGTAGGGCATTATAGGTACTATGTACAACTTCAATCTAAATTTCATCCACCATACTTTAAAAGTAGTTTAGTTGACGCTAATACTGAACTAAAAACACTTCCCATTACACCTGCACTGTGTCTTCAGATACATAGGGATAATTTTACAAGCAAGAGGTGTCAGGTCAGTATACTGAACTGCAATTGCTCAATATCTTTTTTAAAGTAATTTGAGTCAATACACACAGACGTATGTGACTATTGCAACATTAATACTTGTGCAATCAAGCAACACTGGAGACAATCTGCAGTGGATACAAATGCAGATAGCATAATTATAATTGCTCTTAATCAACTGATATAGTATAATAATGCATTAATTTTATTCTTTCAACTGATATAGTATAATAATGCATTCATATCGTTTTGCAATTCACTTTAAAATCTTAGTGATGCAATAACTTTACATCATAAAAAGTGAAATGGTACCAAACGTCTTTGGCATTATGGGTATTCTAAATACATAGCAATATAATAAGCTGATGGAAGAAAATATATATATATATATATATATATATATATATATATATATATATATATATATATATATATCTATATATATATATATATATATATATATATATATATATATATATATATATATATATATATATATATATATATATATATCTATCTATCTATCTATCTATATATATCTATCTATATATATCTATCTATCTATATCTATCTATCTATATCTA